>NDXZ01006557.1:0-20472 GCA_003055125.1 Paykullia maculata | reverse complement strand
TGTACGGTATATTCATCGGAGGCCAGGACTTGGGGTAGTAAATTTCTGACAGTTTGTTGATGAGTTATTGTACTCAGATGTTGATCCAGCTGGTGTTTACGCGAAAAGGTTTTATTACAAGGAACGCAACTGCAAATAAAATATAAGAAAAAACAAAATTTTAGTAAACATTTTTGCAAAAATTGCAAACAATTTGCAGCATCGTAGGATTTAGTTAATTTTTTCCCATGGGCTTGTGACGTCTTTTTTAAAATTAATGTAATAAATAAAGAAGAAGCAGTTACTTACGGAAAAGGTTTTTCTCCAGTGTGTGTTAACATATGATTCTTTAGGACATTTGAATAAGTAAACGATTTACCGCAAGTTTGACAAACAAAAGGTCTTTCATTTGTGTGTATTCTGTAAGGGAAAGTTTGCAATTTGTTAAATTTATTTTCATTTTAGTTATTATCACTGTTTTCATCAATTACCTTTCATGTTTAATGTTTGTACTACGATCAGCAAATGTTCGACCACAAAAACGACATACATAGGGCTTTTCGCCTGTATGGATACGTATATGTCTACCGATTTCTGATGGACAGGTGAAGTGTTTGCCACAAATTCTAAAAAAAATATTAAGAGATTAAGCAAAAGATAATTGATTTTATGGTATATTCTGTTATTTTTCTATATATGTATGTATAACGCGTTTTCATTTAAGCCAATTTTTGGGAAATAATTTATTTTTTTAAGGGTTTTCACTTTTTCTATTTATTACTTTTTCGAAATGTTGTTATTTGTAAACACTTTTGCCAACTCTCACTTTTTAAATAAAATTTTTTTTAATGTTTATATTTTTTAAAATCTCAACAATTTTAAATAACTTTTCTTTTAATTTTTTATGGAAAAATTTTTTAAATTCCCTTCTTTAAACTTCTTGTAATTTTAAAGAACTCATTTAAAAACATGTATCTAAAAAGGTCACTCTTATATTAATTTTTTTCAAATTTCATTGATCTATTACTTCTTTAATTATTTGTTAACAAAATGTTTAACTTTATTTAATAACATTTAAGTTAATTTAAAAAAAATGGTTTTGAAAGTTACTCTATAGGTACGTATATAAAAAAATTTGAAGAAATCCTAATACTGTTACTTTTCTAAAGTTTATTTTTTTTTAACTTCTACAGAAAAATGTTTGACTTTCAGTTTTGTCTCTTACTCGCATTCAAATGGTTTTTCCGCTCTATGACGCCGCATATGCATGTTTAATAGACTACGTTTCGGATAGATATTGCCACAAATTTCACATATATTTGTTTCGGATTCTGCTTCGTTTTTTTTGCGACCCCGTCCGCGTGCTTTCTCCTTCATTTCATCTGCTTTTTTTGCAGCCGATAACTTTTCCTTTTTAACTTTTACATCTGATTTGATTTTTTTCGGTATCGAAACAAATTCGCCATCAAATACTTTTTCACCATCTGAGTCCGAGTCACTATCATCTAAATGCTCCTCACCATCGATTTCATCCATATCAACCTCTTCAATAGCGAAGAAATCACCATCCTCGTTCCCCATATCATCGTTTATAAAATCGGATTTTGTATCATTAATGTCATCGAAATCCACCATCTGGCCATCTATGTAATCTGGTCTTATATCAAAGAACATTTCATCGTCCTCCTCCTCAGCATCACAAAGCGATTTTTCTTTGGTTTGTTTTGAAGAGGCAGCCATTTCCAAAGGTTCAATCTTCAATTCAAACTCAAATGTTAAAACATTTTAAGAATTTATTCAACAATTAAATTTAGAAAAAAATGTATTACCTTTACTATAACATCCAATAGCGCCGTTTCACTAGCCTGGCACATGGAGCGAAATTTGTACGAGGTATTTAGTGAGGACAAACATTGTAAACAAATCATTGTGGGATATTCTTCGTTATGTTTTAGCTTGAACAAAATTATATTTTTTTATACTTATGAACATTATTACCGCATTTCATTTTTTTATAAGTATTTATATTTACCACTATGCCTCCACATTCTTCGATGCGCTGTACTATTTCAGCACAGCGTGCATTCTTCTCATCGAACAATGGTTGCATGCCAGATCGTCCTTTATCTTCCTGTAAGCAAATTCGACACAGTTTGTCGACAGGCATTTTTTAATAACTTTTATATTGAACTAAACTTTTTGACTATCAAATTCACTGATTTAATTGTTTTTCAAACAAAATTAATTTTATTTTTTTTTTTTGTATAAGACACTAAATAAAAAAAGCAAATCAATTTATGTTAAGTGTAGCCAGAATGTTTTTTGCAACAGAATTAAGCTTACCATACTAATCATAAATAACATATTTGGGCATTTCATAACCTGTGTTGTATTAACATGTGTCGTAAAAATTTTAAAAAGATTTGTTTTAGTTTAAAAAAATTTTTGGTTGAAAACTATTGTAGTCAGAGATTTGGAATTGTGTAAGAGTTATTTAAAATTCATATAAGCAAAAGTTTATATAATATATGAAACTAAGATAAAAAAAATAATAAAGTTATATTAAATTATAAATATATTTTTCAAAAAGATCAATAAATTATAAAACTTTATTCAATATTTGTTGCATAATATATATATTTAATATATTTCTAATTTATTATCATTTTTTAACATTTTATCTCTTAAAGGCCCTGACTGACTATCAGATTTAGTCGTTCAATATGTCAAATATTGTATATGTGTTCAGAAAGTGTGATAGTGTGGACAATTTGATAATCTTTTGGAAATTTTCATAAAATAGTAGTTTCTGTGCGATCAGAGTTGTTTTTTGTAAAGCAGCTGTACAAAAAAATTACAAGTCTTATATTTACATTGTATAGAAACGTAAAAATTTGGGACCGAAAATATTTGTAAATATGAGTTTTTTGTATGGCAGCATATATGGCATCCAATCAAACATTTTGTTGCGATATTCTCATGTAGGACAGAACTCTATACGATTTCTATTTGACATAGTCGCACGACTTTGTAAGATAGTCAGTCAGGGCCTTAAGTGGTATCATTTATGGGAAAAAATTTACATATTAATTACATATGGTAGCATTAAAATTATAACAGCTGCTTGAAAGCACTAACTGAACACATACCGGGTGATAACAAATCGTATAACACGCCGCTTTTATCGAAACCTTAGTTTGTGATCGATAAATAAATTTTTAATTTTTACAAAAAAGTTTAACAATGTTAAATAAATTAAAATTTAATAATTTGGTATGTTGAAATGCAGCTTTAATTTTTAAATGTATTCATTTTATCTTTCTAATAAAGGTTATATCCAATAAAAAGGGTATACAACTATCACACATACAAACCATTAATAAACTCGTGCATAAAATACGCAAACTAAAAGTCCTGTTAGAAAATCATCCCGATGATACAAAATGTAAGGAGCGTATAAGAAAATCAACAGAAACAATGGAAATTTTAAAGGTATGATAAAAAGGGAGAACTACCTATAATGTAAAATATTTTACATAAATTTTTTTCTTCTAGAAACTTAAAAGAATGGATATTATGAAAAAGGTATTGCTTTTGGATAAACCAGCACCTGCAGTCATAACCAATTGCTTGTCTACACCCGAGGAGGTGGGAGTGGCTTTAATGTGTATGAATAAAGTTATGCAAGGTTTAGTTGCAAGATTTAAAACGGAATTACACCTGAATGAAACCAAGAGTGACGAATGGAAAGAAATGTTAATGGAATCGAGCAAACGACGGCAGAAAATCGAAAGGACCGAAGAAAAGAGACGCAAAAGAATTGAACTAAAGCAACAGAAGTCAATTGCACGTAGGCGGCAAGAATGGCTGGAAGAAAACCAATTGGGTAATATATCGGAAGAGGTTGTAGATGATTTAAATGTGTCAACAACCGGAGATTGGAAAGTGGAGGATTTGTCAAATGAAAATGGTAAAAAAGATAAAAAAGAAAAAAATAAGAAATCTATTAAGTCATTCGAGAAACATTTACAAGAAAAACCTGTCTCAACCACCAAAAAGCCAATAATAGACATTGTAAATAAGAATAACACAGATTTTGTAGAAAATAAAGATTCGGAAAAAGATAATAAAAAAAATGAGATAAAGTGTGTAAAAGTTAAACACAGAACTGAAATTTTGCACGATACGAAAGAGCCTGAGGACGAAATGGTCATCGATCCTTTTTTTATAACCGATACGGGTGAAAATTATCTATCTACAGCCGTTATTAAAAGAAATACAAATGATAACGAAAATAATGAATTAATTCTACCAAAATTGAAAATCTATGATAAAAAACGTACCAACTTTAAAAATAGTCGTCAATTTGACCACAATAGGAATCAGAGAGACTTTGCTCAAAATAGTCATAGACAGAATAATAAACGGAATAGTGGTGACGGATGGCAGCAACATAAATTAAATAATAAACAAACAAATGATGGAAATAAATGTTTTCAAAAAAAATGGGATGATACTAAACAAGTACCGGATTTTAGACATAAAAAATCTTCAAGTATTTGCGAACAAAATCTACATCCCTCTTGGGCGGCTAAACAGAAGAATAAACCAAATATTACTGCATTTAAGGGTAAAAAGATAACATTTTGTGATGACGACATTAGTAAACAAAATCAAAATACTAAAAATGCAACTCCAAACACCAGTAAATCAGAACAAGGTTCTTTACATCCTTCGTGGGCAGCGAAACAAAAACTAAAACCCACTATAACAGCCTTCCAGGGAAAGAAAATTACTTTCGACACTGATTAATAATAAAAATAAAAATTTTTAATTATTTTGTTTTAAACCAAATCAAGGTTTTATTTTTCTAATTAAGATTGTACCTTAGGTATATAATGACCACGTGTTTTGTCGGTATTAATAAGATTCTCTATATCTACGTTTGGGAATTTACGACGTAAGAGGTCGCGATCCATGTTGGGATTACGGCGTAAAAGCATCATGACTTCATTGCGAGAGCGACTAAAAAAAAGACAATTTTTATTTTAATTTTGCTGTGATAAAATGTAGTTCCTATTTACTTTTTGGCTTTGCGCTTTTCATTGTACAATTTCTCACGATACATCAGCAGGAATTTGCGAACTGCCCGGCCACCATAACCAATGGAACGTGTTTTAATCCACTTAAGATTCATCTGTGGCGGTAAAGCATGTTCGCAATATCTAAAATAATATAAATAGTACATTAAATTTTAATTTAAGAACAAATTAAAAAAAAAAATTAATAACTAATTAGTCTTTCCTATAATTGCAAAATTTTTTTAGTTTTATAGAAATAAGGGTTAAATATAGGTACTATATATGTATAGTTGTACATTCATATCGTCACCTAAAATCCAATAGGCCGTAACAACCAAAAAATTCAAAATAGCCTTTTTAATTGATTTAGGCGTAATTAACCAAATACATCTTTACTTAAAATTTTACTCATATATGTATGTTAAAAAATGCCGATTTTATTAATGAAAAGCAAAAACCAGCTCCTGTAAAAAAGTAAAAAGTGTACTAACGGCCTTTGGATTTTAGGTGACGATTTGTACTAAGTATGTGTATTGAAAATTCTTTATAAACGCATATATGTACATAGAATCAAAAATTATTACCTACCTATTTGGATTATTTTCTGTGTATAACTTTTTAGTTCTTGAACTTACTTGTACATATAACGAATACCCAAACTATTGAACACCAAGCGTTGTGGTCTTTCTCCGGTCTCCCCAGTCTCCAACAAATGATAAGCCTTATTACGTTCTCTTATCACCTTTTCTAAATTGTTCATGGAAATTTTTACTTTATCTAAACGTTCCGGACTAGGAAACAATTCCATTTGGTCATTGCATTCATGTTCCATTGTCAGCAGCATATTGCGTTCTTTCAGCAAAACATACCACAATTGGTGCAGATCCTTATTTGATTTAATACGTAATTCGTCCGATTTCCAACCTCTTCCAACCTTAACCTCATTTTCGAACCAATTTTTGGGATCGTCAAAAAATTGCATTAGATCATTGTTACGCGTTGTAGTGGTGAATTGACGATTGCCTACTACCACTGGCAAATGGCTAACGGATGTTCGCCAACATTCTGGATATCTATTAAACTTTTTTTAGTTACATAAAAATATGGAAATATTGCTATGTAAATATTTACCTTGATAGAACTGTTGCATGTTTATGGCTTTGTTGCAAAGACATATTGCCTATGGAATAACAAAGATTCCTAACACATTGTGAGACATTAATTACTTTTTTAAGTCCCGACATTTCATTCAGTTGTAATAAAACCGGTGGGTTTTTAATTTCCACCGTTTTTAAGATTTAAGACAAGACCACAATAGGAAAACAGCAGAGTACATATATTAAACAAGATAAGCTCTGCAACAATAACACTTATGTTTTCAAATTGTCAAAAAACAGTATAAAATATCTTTACCTAATAACACAAGGCGAAAAATATGAATTCGCCTTGTAATAACACATCTAAGAACACTGCTACACGTACAATATATATTAAAATATTAGGATCGCATAGATATTATTGGAAGGATGGTTCGAGCGCAAAGCAAGCAACATAATGGTCTACACGAAACACAAGCTTAAAAATTTTTGTGTTTGCAATTGTTAAAGTCTGTAGCTAACACAAAAAATAGACGCAAAAGTTGGTGTTCAAATACAAAAAAATACAATTATTTTCTTTAAAGCAGTTAATAGTTTTACATTACATCATAAGTATGTTGAAAATAAGTTTGAAACTTTTATGTGACGTTATTCTGTTGACGTTACTGAATTTGTTTAGATATAAAAACTGCACGTCTAGACTCAATGCAGTTCAGACAATATTTAGCGGTTTATCCGAAAATAAGTTTCAACTTATTAAGAGTTAGCATTACTGCAAGAACGCCATTTTGCAGGCATTGCTGTGAAGTTGGCTGCAGTTGATTTTGTTCTTATTAATTGCATTCTCTTCTGAAAAGCAGAAATAACTAATAATAATTTTTGAGTAAATTAAATTAACAAATATCACTGCAGTTAAATTCAATTATAATAAAAATACAAAAAATTTTTTAATAAATGTAAGTAATAAGTGTAATTTATAATAAAAGAAATTGCAAAATTTAGTAATAAGGCCACGTTTGTTTGTCCGTAAATCACAAAATTTCTGAATTAGCGTCCTCTTTTTTTTTTTCACATTTTGTGTATACATACTAGTTTTACTAATTAAAGACGAGCAATTTTTAAACATGGATACAAGCAATGCTGTAGGGGATCGTGAGAAGGACCGTGACCGCCGTGGACGTGGAGCACGTGGTTCCCGTTTTTCTGACGCCGATACCTCTGGCAGTGCCAGTGGTAATGGCGGTGGCAGTGTAAATCGTGATCGCAGTCGAGAAAGACGCAATTGCCGCATTTACATTTCAAATATTCCATACGACTATCGCTGGCAAGATCTTAAAGATCTTTTTAGACGAGTTGTTGGCTCTGTGGAATATGTTGAACTGTTCCACGATGAGACTGGTAAAGCACGCGGTTGTGGCATTGTTGAGTTTAAGGATCCTGACAATGTAGAGAAGGCTTTAGAGAAAATGAATCGCTATGAGGTAAATGGACGTGAATTGGTAGTCAAAGAAGATCATGGCGAGCAGCGTGACCAGTATGGTCGCATCGTACGTGATGGTCCTGGTGGCGGTGGTGGAGGTGGTGGTATGGGTGGCGGCGGTGGTGGTATGGGAGGTGGTCGTGGCGGCGGCGGTTCTGTAGACCGTGGCGGTGATCGCGGATTTTCTCGACGTGATGACGATCGATCGTAAGTATTATAAAGACAAATAATTATTTTTTTTAGTGGAATCGCCTAATAGACTAAACTACTATAAAAATATATACCTAATGGTTGAAACACAACTGGGACGAACGACGAATTTTACGTTGCGAATATTCGTCGTAGAAAATAAAACACATTTGTGTATATGAAAATGCACACAATCAGTGCATCGACAAAAATTCGTCATGCGTAACGAACTTGAAATAGGTTTATTTCTATTTCTTACGCCGACGAACGACGAATAATTTGGTACAGTGACCATTTTTTTGTTATTAAATAATGTTACTTTATGCTTTAAGAATTGTTTTCCTTTTTTATTTGTAGCATAAAATACAGTTCACATATTTTTAGTTATATATATATATATATTAAAAAGTTTTTATTATTAATATTATTTTTTGTCAAATAGTGCTTCTTTTTCACTCGTATACAGCTGTGTTCGTTGTTCTAAATGTGTTTCAGTTGACGAATTTACGCAACGAATTCGTCGTGTTGTGCGAAATTCGTCGTTCGTACCAGTTGTGTTAACAAAATAAAAGTTTAGGATGTCAGGTCTGCTAACTTCCTTGTTTTTAACATTTATATGTACCTACCTATAAGTTTTTAAATCGATACAAAATTATATTACATATTGTGATTAGCAGGACTTAAAAACTGGATTAAGAACTTGTGTTGGTCGTCGTTAAAGTTGTTATAAAAACTCTACGAAATTTTTTATATAAAAATTGCAGATAAAATCGTTAGCCTAAATATTGAAAGTAATGAAATTCACTGTCTATTATTTTTTTTATTAAAAAATTATCGATGAAATCAAATACACTGTTCATCGTTGGTTTTAAATTCGTATTACTGTCCAGCAGATCAAATTTCAAAAGCGATTGCCTAATTTCACGTAATTTTTTTACTCTGCATAGATTATTAGGTGTATATCAAAAAGTCAATTTTAAGGTCAAATTAAGGGTTATAAATTATAATGTTGAAATAGTCGAAATTTTTTAGAAACATGATTGATTGAACACGAAACAATTACCCAGTCTATAGGCCATTATCATTTAAATATTAAAGCAACTGAAGTTCACTGAAAAAATTAACTATGTTTAAGAAAACCAACATTTTTATGCTTACTATTGTGCTGCTATAATCTTTCTCTTTTTAAAAATTGATCGGTAGCAACAGAATCTCTATTCCGCTGGGAGCTGATAACTGCAATTTTACATATTATTTTTCATTTGAAGAAATTTTATTTTTAACTGGCAACGCAACTGAGGTTCTGCTGATGTCCGTAATCGACCCAAAGAGCTAGAATTTAGTAAATCAGTACACATAACGTTAGGGATATTTGTCGTTTTGTGCAGTGAGTAGTGCGTTTTCTTTTAAAATGTAATAACTCGTGTTTTTAAATAAAGGTTTTAATATTTCCTTATACATATTTAGGAAATTGTAAGTATTAATATTAGATAAACCTTTTTACATCTGTTGTAATATTTGGTGATCAACAACATAAGCTATAATTTTTTTTTATTAATATATTTCTAACAATGTAAAATACACTTGCAGTTGGTATCTACATTTGGCTGCGTTTGCAAATACACAAATGGAATTTGTTTTTCTTGTTTGAGAGTTTGTTTCCTTCTTTGTTTTTTTACATTGTTGAATTCTTCCTTTTAGATCTGGTCGTAATAATTTTAACATGATGTCTAATGATTTTAATAATCAACAAGGGAATTATAATTATTATGGTCTTTCTGCTTCGTTTTTGGAGAGTCTCGGCGTTACTGGACCTTTGCATAATAAAGTTTTTGTTGCGAATGTGAGTATTTATATATAAAAAAATTTTTTTTGGAATTGTTTGATTCCATTTGTTTGACTGAAATTTGTTGATGATGTAATGATGACGATGACTACATATTTTAAAGTGTAACTTTTGCGTAAGTGTAAGTTTTAGTATAAATGAAATCTCTTTTGGGGCTGCATTTTTAACACAATATAGAGTTTTTATTTTTTTATGTAAACACATTGGGCTTGTAGAATCCTTCCAACCACATTTACCTTTTTCATTTTGATTTAAGTCCTTTATCATTGGGCCTGGTTAGATTTTGCAGGAAAATTAGCAAATTGCTGCATTAGGTAACAGAAGATTCGGGTGATTATTGCTTTGTACCATGAACATTTTTTTAATTGATCAAAACGTCGATGCCGACATTTTTGCTTTACATTAAATTAAGTTTTTATTACGTTTGTTACGCCAAATTTTTATAATTACTAAGAAATAACCAAAAAGAGAATGATTTTGTGTGTCCTTTACATTAGCAATGCAAATATAATTTATTTTATATATGACAAATTAGTTATCACCCGACGACCAATAAAATTAAAATACACACATTAGTGTGCCGAAATGAAATAATGGATATCGTTTTGGTAAAGTTTTTATCATACATTGTGAAAAGGGCCATATTCGATTACTACATTATGTGAAACCTAAAACTTCGGGGCTTGTTTTCGTTTTAATAAAAGAAAAACATCCTGAGGCCTTCATTTTTTGTTTTTATTTACATATTTATTTATTTTTTGCTTATTTTTTAAGCTTGTTTTTTGTGGTCGTGTTTGGCTACTTATAAATATAGTTCAATTTGTTGGTAAGTTTGGTTCGTTTCAAATTTAAATAAAAACAATCGGCTAAATACTTCTTATACTTCTTATACCTCTCAAACTCTTCAACTTTCATATAATATTTATAAAGGTATAAGAGGCATTTACCGGTTAAATAAGTACCCCCCCTAAAATAATTACATTTTTTAAAATAAAGAAAACTTGCATTTAAAGTTTTGTCTTTAAAAACGCCAAAAATTAGTTATTTTCAAAAGAAAAACTCCAAATTGTTTAAAAAAAGTTAGTTTGAATTTTACTTATTAAACATACAATCGTCAATTTTGCATTAAAAAAAATCCGTATCACTAAAATTCTTCCTTTTTCCTAATGATGTTCTATTTTTGGGTTAGAATTTTTTCTATAAATCAACTTGCGCACCCACATGTACATATGTATGTACTTCGCGGCCGGCCCTTTGTATTAAATTAAAATCTAAATGTTTTATCAGCTTTTAATCAGCTCATGTAGCAAAGTATGCAGTCAGTCATTTGTAAAGATTGTGAAGCCAGTGGACCTTATGTGGACCATTTAAAAGAGTGCTACAAAGGTTTTCATATATTTGTATGTAATTTTTACTTTATTGTTTCTTTTTCTTGTTTGTTTTGTTTACCACACTCTAGCTTGACTATAAAGTGGACTCAAAGAAGCTTAAACAAGTCTTTAAACTGGCTGGTAAGGTACAGAATGTAGATTTGTCTTTGGACAAAGATGGCAACAGCCGTGGTTTTGCAGTTATCGAATACGATCATCCCGTCGAAGCCGTACAGGCCATTTCCATGCTGGATCGTCAAATGTTGTACGATCGTCGTATGACAGTGCGTTTAGATCGTATACCCGATAAGGGCGAAGGACTAAAGCTGCCCGAGGGCTTGGGCGGTGTTGGCATTGGCTTGGGTCCTAACGGAGAACCTTTAAAGGATGTGTCTCGCAATTTGCCCAACAACAACCAGAACAATCAATCGCAAATGTCTAGTAATATGATGGGTGGCGGAGGCGGCGGCGGCGGCAACAACATGAATTCTAGTAATATGGGCGGTGGAGGCAATATGGGCATGGGCAGTTCGAATGTAGGTGGAATGTTTGGCAATAACCAGGTCGTGCAACCCAGCCCTGTAGCACCCGTGGGTCCAAATAAGCCCATGAATTCTAATTCCGGTTTAAATTTGAGCAATTTAAACACAACTAACTTGGCCGCTTTAACTAATGTGGTGGGCGGTTTAGGTGCAGCTCTTGCCAATCCTTTACTAACAACATCCCTTAACAACTTGGGACTAAATTTGGGAAATCAAGGGGCCGGCAACGATGAGTCAATGTCTTCGGCCAACGCTACTCTCTCGAATAATTACAGCACTGGAGGAAACAATTATAGCTCGGGGTTCGGTGGTAATTCGTCAAATTTTTCCTCACAGGCCGTCGGCAATAATAATGGTGGAGGAGGAGGAGTCCCTTTTAATTCTTATAACAGTTCTAGTGGAGGTGGTGGCCCGGATAACGACTACAATCCAGGCAATGCCGTCGAAATGTATGGCGGCGGTGGAGCCGGTGGCAATAATTCTGGCAATGTAGGTGCCAATGTACGAAAATCTGACACTATTATTATCAAGAATGTAAGTATTTGCCAAAAATAAATGCATCCATTTGGAAAAATCTTTAATTAAACACATCTTATTACAGATTCCACTAAGCTGCACTTGGCAAACATTGCGCGATAAGTTTCGTGATGTGGGTGAAGTAAAGTTTGCCGAAATACGCGGCAATGATGTAGGCGTTGTACGTTTCTTTAAAGAAAGAGATGCTGAACTAGCAATAGGTATATCTAAAAATAAAGAAAACCTGCTAATAACCTCTGCTTTATTGACTTTTGTAAATTTTTTTTTTTTTCAACTTTTAGCTCTTATGGATGGTTCTCGCATGGATGGTCGTACCATTAAAGTCACTTATTTCTAAACAAAAATATTTTTTTTATTATATCCACTACATACCTATATTTATAGCATTAAATAATTTTGTGAGACAGATTTTAGAAAACGTTTTATATTGATATTGGTTTAAACATTTTCTTATGGCTTTAACTGCTTTTCTCCATATACTCATTATTAATTTTTTTATTCTTTATACATAAATTGTTTATTATTATGCAACAAGGAAATCTTCTTTAACTAAAATGAGTATTTTTCGACTTTATTTCCCTTCGTTATCATTTTCTGTTTTGCAGTTTATTTTTATAAGTTTAAACCTAAAAGAATTAAATTATTTTGAAAAACTACTATATTATAAAAATGAAAAAAAAACGCTACCAATCCATTAAAAAAGATTATGTTGGCAAAAAAAAACCTACCGAAGTCTTGTCGCCTAAACATAACGAAGCAAATAGATAAACACTTAAATACTTCCCCTCGAAAAAATTTATGTATTTTAACCAAACAATAAAATTGATATAAGTAAATGTGTCATTAAAAAAATAAATAAAAATATGTACGACGAAATATAATAAAGATAAAGAAACTAACAACTTGAAAATGAATTTTTATTAAAAGGACAGAAATCCACCTTCTGGGTACCGTGGTGCAACTAAGTGAAAATTTGTCCCCATCATACGATTGTTAAAGGTGTATTTTTAAATAAAACACTATGATACAAGTAAAATAAACGAAAGGAAATACGTTTTATTTCAGTTTAATTTATGTAAATAATAAAAAAATTGGATACAATTGAAGTTTGTTCATCTAAAAGAAATTAACCGCGGTTCCATAACAATTTTCTGTACTTTATAATTGAATATGTATGTATATTCTTTTGTAATTTGTATTTGATTATTTCAATTACAAGTAATTGCAAATTACGGGTAATTGAACACAACTAAGATCTCCCAAGTTTGGTTTATTTATTTGTATATGAAAATAAAAAACCAAACCCAAATGGAAATACCAGCTTCTTTTCCATCAAGGTATTTTATTAGGAAAAATTACAAAAATTATTGAGTAATTAAATTTAAGAGCTAGTTGCAGTAGCAGCCGTTGGGGCAGGAGTGTCTTTTGCAATTGTAGGTGTAGCAGCTGACGACACTGTAGTTGAGTTTGCTTTAAAACGTTCCAAACGTTTACGTGCTTTTTCAGCCCATTCATCATTGTTGCCATTGCTGCTATCGGCTACTTTGACTTTTCCTGCGCCATCTACGTCACCACCAAAACGTTGTTTACGCTTAAGTAAGCGTTCTTCGGCATCTAACTTTGCCAAATTTGTCGAGGTAACGCAACCAAAACGTTCTGCTCTCTTCTTTAATAATTCGACTTGCTTTTCGCTACTTATAACGGGTGCCACCGATATGGCAGCATCCTTATCTTTAGCCGTCATCTCTGCTGGTGTTGCTGCTGTTTTGGAGTCAATGCCAAATTTTTTAGCTCTTAATTCTAGTCTCTCCTGCATGGTCAATTCTTTGAGTTTTTTAGTGGCCGCTGCTCCGGTTTGATCGTCATCGACTTTTTTTTCATCTTTCATTGTAATAGGATTGCGCTCACTCATTTTTACTGTTTGGGCTAGAGAGGGTACGGTGTTTTCTTTGGTAGTGTTGGCATTCAATTCCAAAGCTAAGCCACTACTGAAAGAACTTTTACGCTTTAAAACTATTTTCTTTGTGTTAGTTGTGGGGGATTCAAGTATGTCGTCCTCTATGGCAGCAGCATCGTCTTTACAATCGTTGCCAAGCGTTTTGGGCAAAATCGTGGTTGATGTAAAGATGGGACTTTTTAGAAGTTCATTCTCATCTGAACCTAAAATTTTTTCCTCATCTGACAAAACACCATCTTCGTCTAGAATATCTTCGCCAGCCAATGCACCGTCATCCAATAGTGGTTCTCCCTCCATAGCCGCGTGTAAACGCTCTTGTAATTCAGTTTTATTACCCGTAATAGACAATCCGCGTACCTTTAGTTCACGTTTTAGATCTGCCACCTACAAGATATATAAATAAAATGAGGTGATTTACTTAAATATAAATACATTTACACTTACCTTCATATTGTTGACATCGGTCACAGGCATTTTTTTGTAAAGTTTTCCTTTAATTTTACTAGAATTATGCTAAAAACTTCCTAATTTTATGTTCAAAACAAAGTTTTTTAGTCCAACTTAAGTTAAATGTAGCAAAATAATAGCAAAGTTGGTGATAGTACTTAGAAACAGAAAGAAATGAAACACAGTAACGCCATAACAGTATTGTCTGTAATGCAACCTTGTTGTGTTATATAGAAATCCATATTGTACTAATGTGTGTATGTATTATTCTGTGGTATGTATGAAATAAAAATATTTTTTTATATGGAATTATTTTTATTTACATGTTTATAATTTCCGTTTCCTTTTGGCGAAAAATTTTTTCGTGGATCAAAAATGCGCTTTGTAATGGGAGTAGGTAAAAAGTAACAAAAAAAAAAAAAAAAAGGGAAACAAAACACAAGTGCAAAATAAAGTACTAATTTTATTGTTTTTAACTTAATAATAATTACATTATTATTAATCTAATGCAGAAGAGCTTCCACGCAAGGAATCTCACACAAAAAATATGTAATCTTTCATTAGAATGGGAAGCGAATTCTGCCTTACAAAACTCCCGTCCCGTCGATACATCATTTTTTGCTGGGTATCGGTAATAATAATTACATATTAAAAAATTACTTTTTTTATTGTTTTTTGATTTTTATTTTTCCAGAGAATAAAAGCTGTTTTTAGCCTTTTCTTTTTGCTGAAAATATTAAAGTTATTTTCTGAGTTTTACTTTTTACCTCAAATATAAAATTTACTTTTTCAGTTCCTTAACAAATAAGATAAGATAATAAGTTTGTACATGGACTCTGGTCGAATTTACCGACCTTAAATTAATGAGTACTGGTTTAAGGGCGCAGATAATTTTTTTGTTTGCCAAATTGATATAGATATGGATGAATTTTAATTTTATTGCTAAATTTAGATTAAAAAAAAATAATTATTTACAAGAGGTTCCCAGTCATTAATCAACTGTTTGTAAACCAAAATGATAACTTTTGTTTAACTAATGCGGTCTATTGGTGCCCTAACTAATGGCAAAGTTTGCCCAAATTTACTGTTATTAGATAAATAATGGCAATGGTTTAGCTAATGATATTTTATTCACAGTTCCTAGTTTGCCATAAGTTAAGATACCAAAAGGCCGTTAAAGTTAAACAATAGTTATCCATTTAATTTGCAAATAGTTGACTAATGACTGTAAATTCCGGCCTAAGGGCTGTGAATAAAATATCATTGTCTAAGAACCATTGCCATTAGTTAATTAATAACAGTAAATTTGGGCATAAGTATTTTTTTGTATTTTAAGCAAAATATAAAACCAAAAAAATAACTTAGTGTTGCAAAAAAAAATTTAACTTACAAAAAATATTAAAAAAAAAGATTTAAAATTCTATTAAAAAAATTATTAGAATTTTTCTTTCAAAACTTACAAAATTATTAGTAATTTTTAATTGAAAAAAATATTCTTTATTAAAATGATTGAATTTAAAAAAAAAAAAAATTATTTGTTAGCAGTTTTCTTTAAATAGACAATTTATTTCTCTCTCTCTCTCTTTAATAAAGAGATTTATTCAAATTTGTTATTATTGAAAAATAATATAAATAAGATATTATTAATAAAAAAAACTATCTGAGATTTTTTTTTAATAATTTTCTTTTGTATAAATTTATTTTTAATTTTTAATAAAAAAAAACAAAGCAAACACTTAGATTCTTACATATATATTTTATTTATTAAATATTTTTGTTGTATTAAAAAATACATTGTTTAAGGAAAATTGCACACACTAAAAAAACTACATACATATATGTACATATATGTAATTCTTGTTAAAATTATTATCTGTACAGTTAATAGTAGAAGTACATATTAATAGAAATATATGTATGTATTTAGTAAATGTAAGTAACAAATAGTGTTTAATTGTAGTAAATATTAGTAACAATTATAAATGATATCAGTCTCCAGTCAAAACCGTCTTTACGAGCATTTCATGGTCAACAACAGGAAAGGACAGGAAGCCGGTTGGTTGGCTGCTTGGCTTGCGAGTTAAGCTGAAAATATTAAAAACAAATATATTAAGTTTAATTGAATGATTTTTGTTTTTTGTTTTTTTTTTGCATAATAATTGATATACCGTTTGGTTTGTTTTGTTTGTTTTAAATCTCTCTTATCTCTTTAAAACTCTTTGAATTCTTATTAATTATTTACAGAAAAATTTCTTTCAAATCTTTAATAACAGTGTGTAATAATAAAATTGTTTATATGATGTTGAAGGTGTTAATTATGCTCCAATAACTTTTTGGAAACTTGTATGTTTTATTCAATTTAGAGGTTTTTCGTTCGTTTTTAATGGTGATGGATGAATTTTTTAAAATGAGTAATTTTTTTTTTGTGTTTTAATTAAGTACGTACGTATATTGGCCGCTTTCATATAAAATTGGGATATGATAAGTTTTTGTTGTTGTTGTTTCTTTATACTATGCCACATTTCTTTAATATAATTTTACGCTTTCGTGCTGTTGTGCTTTTTTGCAGTTTAATAGTTCCCGGCATAGACTTTGATTTGGTAAATGTGGGACTAAATGCACTGATGGTCTTGTGACTTTCATGGGCATGCATTCCATTGCTGTTAAGTGAGCCCTGCTGTTGTTGTTCTGTGTAGGAAGCCTGACTTAGTTGATGACACTTGGTGGCCAAATAACGAAACACTGATGCCACATTGACATCTTCCTTAACCGAAGTTCGAATAAGACGACAATTTAATTGTTGAGCTAATGACTCTACCTCATCGGCTGTTACCACCGCCTGATCGATAAGATCAATTTTATTTTGAACTATCACTGTGGGTATTTCTTGACATTCATTTTCCACTTTACGCTTCCAATCTCTTACCGCTTCGAAAGAGGCTCGATCTGTAGTGGAGAAGGTTAAGACGCAGGCTTGAGCACCTCGATAATAGGCTTTGGTGATGGCATCAAATTCCTCTTGACCCGCTGTATCCCACAGCATAATGCGCACATCTTCACCGTCGATTTCGATTTGCCGTTCTAGGAAATCAACGCCTATGGTTTTCTTATAGTCCTTTGTGAAAATACCTTTACAGTATCGTTGTATCATTGAAGATTTCCCAACACCGCCATTGCCAACTATGACCACTTTAATGGCAAATTCTATGTCATCTTCTCGCATGGTATTAAACATTTGTGTGATATTTTTTTATGTACGTCTGTATGTATATATGTATGTGTGTGTCTTTTTTAAAAGTATTTTAAAAAAAATTTTCCACTTTTCTTTGAATGCTTTTGAAAAATTGCCTTTAAGCTTCGGTTGGTAAAAGCATAAAATCACCAAAAAAAATATTTGGATAAATATACATAAATTCAATGTGACAACTTAATTAAATAAACTATCAGCTTCTTTTTGGCCAACACGATCATTAAAGTGGATTTATAACGTAATTTTCAAATTCAAATGTTTACATAAGAAAATCTGGAATTTGATAAATTTTCTTTTGGTTTTTTCTATTTTTTTTTTTTTTTTTTGTATTATTGTTTATTACTGTTCAGAAGTCCGAAGAGGCAAAGAAACATTCACTTTCTTTTTCATTGATTTCTCTGGCCAAGATCAGAGTAACATTTTTTGTGCGTTTTTCCAAGCATGTTATTATTACTATCATTATCTATCAACCATCAACCGGTTCCAGTGCGTTAGTTGATTCGCTTTTTTATTTTTTTGTTTTAATACACACGTTGCGTATGCTGCAAAGAAAATAACAACAAAGAGAAATAACAATTTTTTTAATATTTAGTAAGACTTGTGGCTTGTGTTTTAAACGTTTTTTTTTTTCATTTATCTACACTATTTACTATTTAGAAACATATAAAAGAATTAATTTTAATAAAAAAATTCAAATTTCTTTTTTCTTCTTTTAACTAGTTTTCTTGTTTTTATAATTAAATTTTTGAAAATTTTAATTTATTCTTTCTTATTGTCTGTCTCTTTGTCTCTTATAATATAATCGTGGCATAAGACAATTCATTCACGTTGCTTTAAAACTAACGGTATAAAATTTTTGAATACATAAGTGTTGCCAGTTGTAGATTGGAAAAGTACAAGTTTTCCATAAACAGTTAAATTTGTTTTTATTAAAATTTCACATTTATGTATGAATTGTTTCAAAAATAAAACTAAATATGTTACAGTAAAAATATATACATACATACTATGTACATAAATAAAATGCAACGCCTAATATCTACACTAAGAGCCAGTTTTTGTCTTACATACATACATTGTATGTATGTTTGTATGTATATGTTAATAATTTTGAAATAAATATTTTTATGTTGTTTTTGTGTTTAGACCAGCGAAACTGGCGGATTATTTATTGCATTGAATTTTTTGTATTTTTCCGCTTAAGTCGTGAAATTGTCATTTTTATGTGTGATTATTTGGTTTTTTTTTATGTAAATCATTTTTGAATTAATTAAAGTTTGCTTAATTTTGTTAAATTAGTTTTTACAGTATTATATGTATATGTAATATTTTCTTTTTTTGTAATGCACACATTAGCCTAATGATAAATTGACATGCTAGTTTAGGAGAAATAATAGGCGATCTTTTCCAGAATTACATTTATTACAAATGTGAACTAGTTATTACATCTAATGTTGACATTTAAAAATGAAAATTCAATTAAGCAGTGAAAAAAATATGGACCTACAGTAAAAGAGGAAGATCCATTAAGGATGTAAGTATATCTGATATTAATTTAAATCTGGCTGTTAAAAAAACGTGTATGTTCTTACATACATACATATGTATACATGTATGTTTCGCTGTCACTTATGGTGGAAAATATGGCTTAAGAAAAAATTAATATTTTTACGATGATAATAAAGATGTTACTACACATTTGAATATTGATGCTTTAAGCATAAAAAATATCATATTTTTAAGAAATGCCTCAGAGTTCTATTTTACTTTCATGTTTCTAATAATCTTTTCATTGTGATGTGTAAGTATATGTTTTTGAATCAATGATCGCATTTTTAAGAAAATAATATCTTGTATTAAATGTTATTAAAATTTATTCAATTAAATAATATTAAAATACAAAGGTTGGAAAGATAGATAGATAAGCAAACAAAGAATTTATGTAATTTAACGACTTTAAGACAACATTTAAAGATTAATTTTAATAAAAAAATTTAAGTTAAAAACAAACTGGCGCTAAAGTAACATGTTAACATGAAGCGAAAAAATCTTTAATAAGTTTAAATATTAGAAGATTAGAAGTTTATTCTTTCTGATTAAAGGGTGCTACAATGAAACCGAAGATGCTGTAGAAAATTCATTCCACTCGACTTGTGTCGGGAAAACTTACCTTTTCAAAATATTCTTTTAATTTTCACAAATAATATTAATTTGTTTATAATAAAGAAATTTAAAATTTTATTTGAGCCAGAATAAAAAAAAATTTGTTATATACAAGGTGGGCCAAAAGAAGTCATCCGACAAAAAATACGACATTACGCAAAAAATAGACACGATTATTCCGCGTTCTTGGGAAGTGTATCGCTCCATGGCTTGTTCACTTGTATTTTACATCTGTCTAGCTCACAAATGTCAAAACATTCGACATTGGCCGCCATTTGCTGTCGGATGACTTCTTTTGGCCCACCTTGTATAATAAAATAAGTTCGACTTAAACAAATTTTTGAAATAAAAATGTAATTCTAAAATGTGAAAAAAACTGAAAGATAAATTAGAAGCATAATAAACATTTGTAAAATTTGTTTATGGTTTGCTGTTAATTTCAAGCTGTCTGGTCTAAGCAACCAGTAAAATGCAGCATAAAGACAACTTAAAAATAATAACAAACCATACAAAATTTAAACAATAATGTCAATA
>NDXZ01006552.1:0-17350 GCA_003055125.1 Paykullia maculata | reverse complement strand
AAAAAAAAAAAAATGTAGCAGGTGGTAACTTCCAAAAAAATATTAGGATAAAAACTCATTTAATTTTCACTCTTCGTGTATTAATAAAGATGACTAGTTTTAATTTTTGGGCTATATTTAAAGTTTACCTTTTTGCATATGTTCGACGTTTAAAATTTATTTTGTTTTTTCATTTAAATGTTTTTTCATCTTTTTTTTACCACAATATAGTCGATTTTGACTGACAAAAGTCGGTTGTTCGAATAACGAAAATAGATTTATTCAACCCTACCAAATTACTGTAGAGATTAAATAACTGCCGGTAAATTGCAAGCGCTCTGTAATCAAAACTATTTTCTATGACAATTTAAGCGTGTTTTTAAAAGTCTTATCTTGGCGACAAAAAAAAAAAATGTTAACAAACAGTAAAGCCTCAAAGAAAAAACAATATGATGATTCATTTAATTCATTTATTTAAAATTTGATTTTTTACCTAAACTCTCTATTTGCACATGCAAATACCATCAAAAGAAAATTGAAAAAATTAATGATTAAACATATGGGATATTATCTTAGCCAACGTATTTTTTAGGCAATTTTAGTATGTTCTTCATGTCCGAACAAAATAGAATTAGTATCATAAGCAACGCCTAAAGCATTGCTGTCTTAACACTTACAATCGCCGTTAACGGTACAATAACCAATTTTGTTGTAATTTTTCTTGCACAAATGAATACACAGCGAATTATTTCGAATCAAAGGAGTAACCGAATATATACCGCTGCAAACTTTACGTGAACCAATTTGAATCTCATCCTGATGAACTTGTACAGGTGTTTCACGTTCGACATCAACAGAATTAATATCATTAGCTAAGGTTGAATCGTTGGCATCGTTAACAGGATCGTCGTTAAAAGCACAATAGCTGGACCTATAGTCAATTCGCTTGCACACGAAACCACAAAGTGTATAATTTCGAAGCAAAGGCGTAAACAGATGGATATCCTTACAAATTTTTTGAAAATTGAATGTGTTATCAATATAAACAGGTTCTTTAGGTCCGACAGTAGTAGAATTACTTCTATCAGCTTCGGCTAAATCGTTGGCATCGTTACACATACAATCGCCGTTAATAGTACAAGAACCAGTCTTTTTGTGTTTGTTTTTACAGAAAGTAACACAAAGCGAATGATTTCGTGTTGGACTATCGTTGCAAATATTTGGCGAATCAATTTCAATCTTTTGAATATAAACAGGTTCTTCATGTCCAACATTAATAGAATCACTTCCATTTGCCACGGCTATATCGGTAGCGTCGTTACACACACAATCCCTGTTAATAGTACAAGAACCAGTTTTGTTGTATTTGTTTTTACAGAAAGAAACACAAAGCGAATGATTTAGAACCAAAGGAGTCATCGAAATTATATCGCTGCAAACTTTTTGCAAACCAATTTGAATCTCATCCTGCTGAACTTGTACAGGTGTTTCACGTTCGACATCAACAGAATTAATATCATTAGCTAAGGTTGAATCGTTGGCATCGTTAACAGGATCGTCGTTAAAAGCACAATAACTAGACCTATAGTCAATTTGCTTACACACAAAACCACAGAGTGTAAAATTTCGATACAAAGGAATAACCCAATGTATATTCTTACAAATATTTCGAAGGTTAAACGTGTTATCTCTATGTCCGACATTAGTAGAATCACGGCCTGAATCGTTGCCGTCGTTACACACACAATCACCGTCGACAGTACAAGAACCAGGCTTTTTGTATTTTTTGTTACACAAAAATTCGCAAAGCGAATTATTTCGGAGCAGAGAATTAACCGATAAAATATCGCCGCAAATTTTTTTAGAATCTGAAATTTTTCCAGGTTCTTTACGTCCGATCTCAGCAGAATCAGTATTTTCATCTACGGCTGAATTCTTAGTGTCATAACATACACAAACGCCGAGATCGGAACAATAACCAGGCTTGTGATAAAAATTGTTACACGTATAAACACAGAGCGAGTGATTTCGAAGCAAAGGATCAACCGAAAAAATATCGCTGCAAATATCTCGCCAATCAAACTTTTCAATTGGACTCTCATTAGCTGGCGTTAGATTAAGATTAGAACATTTACAAACTTCTTTGGTAGTACAATAGCCATCCATATACTGCTTCTTCTTACAAAAAGCAACGCAATTCGAATGATTAAGTAATCCTAAGGGAGAACCTGGTATGTGGCAGATAGAGCGATTGGCACTGCTTAAACTTAATGTCTTCTCTAACTCAATTTGAAAAGGTTCTTGCCCCTCGACCTGAACAGGATAATCATAATCATGGTCAGCTTTGGCAAAAACATCAATGTTTTCTGTCGGGTTTTCTCCGTTCACTAGGCCAATAGTCAAAATAGCAAGGATCAATAATATCCAAAGAAAAATCATATTTAATAAGGATTCCCCTGAAGCTTGAATCTAAAACGTTAGATAGTTAAAGACAACTTTGTTGTGAAATATCAAAGAAATTAGATGCGGTATTTATACCAAAAAGTTTAATGTTTTTTTTTTAAACTTTGTTAAAATTTTTCTGTACTTAACTTATTTGCATTTTTCCCATAAAAGGCTTTATTTTGTATTGTTAAAAACATATGTTTATTAATGCGTGTATTTTTTTTTTTCAACAACTGTTTTAAAACTTTTAACACAATTGTTAATTCCTGTATAATACAAAAATTTCCATCTTAAATTGAATATAATGTGATATTTAAAATTAATGAGAGCAATAAACTTGAAATAGCATTATAAAGAAAATCTCATTCTTTTATTATATTGTCGCTGATCATTTCTTACGACAAAGACCCCTAATCATACTTATATGTAATCAAAATATACCATAAAAAGTTTAAAAACAAACTTGCATTCCTTTTAATGCTGTGACAATCGGTTCAGTGTTGCTGCTCGTTTTCTTTACAATATTCAGGTGCATGTTGTGCATCCATTCCTAGAAAGATTAGTTTTGGTTTAAAATAAAATTATTTTTGTGTTATTTTTTAACATTTCTTATGTATTTTTTTTTTTTTTTTGTACAAAATAATATCAACTTAACAGAGATGCCACTTGCATGTACAAATTTTCTACATTTGAGATGCCAACCATTTGAATTTAGTTTAATTTAAGACATAATTAATAACAGGTTTTTAATTAATAGTTTATTTTAAAAGCAATCGACTTTAGTGTAATCCTATTACTAATAGAAAGTAAATAATTAACTAAAGTACTTTTCCTTTGAAGGTTTAGTCAACTGCCTTCTCTGTGTACATTTGTCTTTTACTTCCAAATTAAAACGAAATTGACCCAAAGTTTTTTTAATTTGATGACAGCCGATTTTTGATAATCGCAATTTGTGATTTGTATTTTAATATTGCTTAGACATTTGCTAAATTAAAGTCATCTAAACGTGATTGACAATACACAAAATAACATAACACTGAAATCTTTGGGTCCGGTGTCTACACTGAGGAACTCGGCGTAAGTGTGTCATACCGTCTGCCGGACGATTGCAGTGTATTTCAGGCTGAGGTACTTGCCGTTCGGGAGGCATGCGGGTTGATACGTGACAGGAATATTCAGGGGAATATCGGTATCTTTGTCGACAGTCAGGCGGCACTCCTGTCACTCCGATCGTACAACACCACATCCCTATTAGTCGGTCAGTGTAAGATGGAACTGTCGAGGGCAGGTCAACTGTCTGACATTACCCTAGTCTGGGTCCCTGCGCATAGGGGCCACTTCGGTAATGAACGGGCAGATGAACTGGCCAAGGAGGGATCTGCTTTAAACGTCTCTAGGGCGAGCTCGGTCGCAACTCCACTGGGGACCATAGAAAGTAGCATCTACAGTTACTTTCTTGATAAGGCTGATAATAGGTGGCGGAATCTGGACACATACAGGATTGCCAGGCTAACATGGCTCTCCTTTAATGCCAGACGTACGGGGCAACTCATGAGTCATGGTCGGAGGGACATATCAAGGTTGCTGGCAGTACTGACGGGTCACTGGCTGCTGGGAAAGCATGCGGAACGACTCGGTGTCCCTTACAACAATCATTGTCGTAGCTGTAGGGATGAGACAGAGGAGGAGTCAGTCCACCATTTTCTCTGCGAATGCCCCGCGTCTGACTGTCAGGAGGCACAGATTCCTGGGCAACCACAAACTTGATAACCTTGGTAATATATCTGAGGTTGGGTTGAATGATCTACTAAGATATCTCACAGCGACAGGGTGGATCTAGTACTCATATTTCCCCGGGCTGATGGTTCATAGGCCGGGTGTACTGTACATCCGCAGAGCTATGTGGCCATGTCAAAACGGAGTCAATAGACTCTACTTGACAGTTTGCGAGCGTAGCAAACTACCACGTAAACCATAATATGCAACTCGGCATTTGTTTACTGCAAAGTGAAAATTGTTAAAAAATAAAAAATTGCTTAAAATATAATCAAAATAAAATGGCATTTGCTATAGCAGCAACATTAATATTATTGGAAGAAGAACATAGAAATGAAAATGTGAGGAGAAAACAATTGCGGGATAATTTAAATCCGTTGGACTTATCTGAAGACATGTATGCACATATGTATGTATATATTTTTACTTAAAGTAAATATCTTGTAATTTTTATGCTGATTTATTTAATGTTACCGATTAAATAAAGAAGGTTTCATAATGGTTTTAAATTTAATTGCAAACCACCAGACAGAGTCTTCAATTCCACTGACATGACATAATTGGCAGCTGCACTTAGATTTTTTGCAGATGGTTCCTTTAAGAGATCTAATAATCTAATCTAAGATAATGCACATATTTTAATGCATCAAACAACTGTATCAAAATTGCTAACAAAGCTGCTACCTTGCCTGGAAATAAAACTCTGTCGAAAGTTTATAAAATTGAAGTCAAATAAAGATGTTCTACATCAATTTTATCGCCTCTAGTGAAGCCTTTAACCAGATCCATATGATTTTGCATAAAATCCATTAATGCGTTTTCCTGGGGTGAATTCTTGTGCATTTCCCTTAAATACAAATGTAAAATTATATCTTAAAATATTTTTTTTTTATAAAAAAATAAATTTATTACATTAAATAAAAAAAATCTTAAAAATTACACTTGATTCAAACTTGCTTTGAAATCAATTTCAAAATAATCACAAATTGTTACATAGCAAAACGATTGCTTTTTACTTGAAGAAAACGAAATATGAAATCGATTAAAAAAAACGATGATAACACACGCATCACATCTTTTATTGTTTTCAAATCGTTTTTGTGTCTAAATAGTTTTTCATCACATACATACCTTATTAATTTACAGAAAAGTTCGGATTACGAAAGAAAACAAAAAACTTGTGCGTTTGCATCAATTCTTTTATTAGATTTTGGATGTATTTTGCATTTGTACAAATTTGCGCTTTTCCCATCCTGTCTATGATCGTCAGACTTAGCCAAAAACGTAGCCAAATATTATTTCTAAAAGTGGCAAACTGTTAAAAAATTTAGCCTAGAATTTTTTAAAACTGTTGAATTTTTTTAGCTGGTGGTTTTAAACGAAGACAAAAGTCTTCAAAGTAAAAATTAATCAACATCTGCTGAAAATGGTGAAATTTTTATGTACCCTAATAAATAAACAATTTTAAGGAATTTAAGGAAATCCGTCGTCCTTTATTACGAAATTATAATCGTGGTAAAGTATTTGCAGAGCCGCTTTACATTTCTGGTCTAATATTAAATATGTATTTATACTATATATGTATGTATGTTGGTATTTTGGGTAGGTTTACAGAGAAAGTATGTTTGACTCACATCTGAGGCGGTGATTTTACAAATTACCATCATGTATGTATATGTATATATTTATAAGTATACATATATGTATACATATTTGATATGTGCTTATTAAGCCCTTTCATGTGATACGCAACATGATATCGTTGAATTCTTTTTTCATGACTAGTTTGTTCTAAAGGAGGCGCCATATGTAATTTTACGAAACCTCACATAGCCAAAGACAATCGAAAGATTAAGAAGCCTCCAACGATACTCATGTATCAAATTATGATAAGTAGTTTACAAGTTACGAGGTAGCAGATGAGTAACATACATTTATACCAGTTCTAATTATAGTCTTCCCTCTGCTTTGCCGTCTTCGGATACAAATTGTGGAGTTATTTTTTTATTAAAAAAAATTCCACCTCTTTTGTATTTCGAATAAAGTAAAAACGTTCGAGGATGTTTTTAATAAAAGTAATATGTACCATGTATTTTTCTATCGATTTATTGCCATTTTTGATACGAAATTGGTGGCAGGTATTTTATATTCGCCACAACCATTTTTACTAATTTTAAATAATAAAAAAAAAAGATAAAACAAAAAGCAACATCGCATTTGTATTTACTTTATTTAAGTGCAAGCAAATAAACGGGGTTTTTTGTTTTAAATTCAATTGTAAAATTTATTAAAACTTTGTTAACAAAATTTAATACAGAGTTTGTTTTAAATACATTAAAACTGTATTTTAAATAGAGGAAAAAGTAAATAATTTATAAACAAAAAAGAAACGAAAATTGCTTTGATAAATAATCGAACAAAGCCCGTTTTAGTTTTAGAACCCACCTTTGTGTGTTTTTAAGAAGTGTGGTGATATACTTTTGTATTTGTATCTACGTCTATATGTACAGTATAGTAGGTGCTCACATAATGGGATTCTTAATTTCTATAAATTCGGGTCTGTATTTTGATTGATAACTATCATCCATTATACATTAAATATTAGTTTAAGACTCAATCAAGTATGTAGGTATAAATGTTTGTATATGTTTTAATTTTCATATGAATATATTGTCCATCCATCTGTTCACAATTTGAAAGGACGATAAAGCTTAAATAAAGGATCCTAGGGAAATAATTTTTGGTTGGCGTTATTAAATAAGGAACTTTATAAAACGTAAAGAAATGCATGTACTTTACTGAAAGTTCGTAAATTTGGCTTTTTTGACAATAACACCTCCTCAATAAAATAAATGCGACACGCTACTCCCAACAAAGGCATATCCTCTGACTTTTACATTATATTTTCTAAATGACCAAAGGTATTAAAGTAGTTAACATTGTTAAATATTCCATCATGCCAAAATACACTTAAAAACGGTTCCTTAAGCAGTAGCATAGCTAACACACATATAGATTTTTTGCTGCTCAATTCCTTGTTTTATTTCTTCAGATGTGTGCAATTAAAATTGGCCAGTGTAAACCTAGTCTACGTTTTTAATATAATATGTTTTGCCTATTTTAAGGGCCTAATACCAAATACAAGCATGATTGTTCAATCTACTGATTGTGCAAACCATTGAATGGTATGTGTACGGTGACCATCCGTTCTGTATTATACAGAACAGTACAGGGGCCTAATTCTGGCATTCGAAAGCGATCGAAATGTAACAATTCCTATTGGAATCCAGTTAGAATTCCTATACCTAAATCAAAGAAAACTCGCACGTTCGAGTAAAACTCGATCGCTATCGAATGACAGAATTAGGCCCCTGTATTTGAAAGCTCTGTTCTGTATAAATTATTCTTATGTAAAAACCCTGAAAATGTTTTGTATTTTATTTCGAGTTCATTATTTGTTCTATAATTTTATAAATCAAACCCAAGCAAAATGAAAGGACGAATATTTAAAAAAAAATAATTTTTATGCAATTTAAGACTTTGTAATAAATGGTAATGGTATATTTTTACCTAAATTTGCAAAAGTAATATAAAAAAAATATTTTTTGTAAAATTAAAAATCTCTGAAGAAAAAATTTTAAAGTATTGAAAAAATATTTTTGTGAAAATATAAAATTGTTGATGGCGCGTTGTATTTTTTCGAAGAAGAACATAATTGTTTATCAGTAAAATTTTAAGCGTTGCCGTTTCAACCTTCTAATCGTATTTTTCATAATTGCAAAAAAAATTATTTAATATTCATATCCATTTGCAAAAAGAAAACAATAATATTTGGCCGACCAACATTATAATAAAATCAGTCACCTGAATGGAAAGAAAATACCATTTCTTTCCTATAATCGTAAAAGTGGCGGTCGGCAAAGTACAGGATTCCTATTCCCCAAAATGGTTTAAATTTGATTCGTAGCGTGTTCGGTACGACGTCAAATGCTTCGACCGGAGTCGGCTTTATACGTCGTACCGATGTCAGTACGACCAATCTGTGTTGCTTGGGAAATAATATTTTGTTAAGCATGTTAACATAATTTTCCAAATAACATATCGTAAACTAATACAGTTTTACGTCCGAAAGGTAGTTAAAGTCATATATTTCTCGCCCAGATCTCAGCGGATTTTGGGCCAAATAGTTTTTTTTTCAAATGGCCCGAAAGGCATCTGGCAGGCTTCAAATACCCTTAATAAAGAAGTTAGCGCGTGGACAGCTTGTAGAACGCTGCAGAGAATTGGATTTGTATCGCGAGTTAAGAAGAAGAAATCATATAATATTTTTTTTTAAATAAAATAAAGTATATGTTTTAAAATTTGGTTTTCAATAACCGACTGCATGTTAACAACTTTTGTAGTTTTCAGCCAATATAATAGTTCTATTGGTTGAAAACTACAAAAGTTGTTAACATGCAGTCGTTTACGCTCCCTACTGTATGTGCGAAATTTTTATATTAATAATCTTACTGTTATGTTCCTTTTAAAGTTTTTGTTAATTTTTTTTTTTTGTATTTCTGTACAACATAGTTTTGTTCTTCAGTGTATTTAAATGAATCTGCTTGTTCTGTATTTTGATTAAAAAAAAAAAAATCTGGTGACCTTAGGTATATAATACTGTTGGGCGATTGGATGATTATGTTTAATAAAAATTTGTTTAATATTTATGCTTACTATTGCTTATATCAATATTATGATTATGATTATTTTTTTGGTTAATTTTTTTTTTTATTTTGTTGAACTTAGAAACTTAGAAATAAAATTCATGCAGGTTTAAGGGAAAAAGACACGAAATGTGAACACACATCTGTACGTTGTTTAAGGGATATAATATTTGGCCTGATCGAATAAAGCAATTTTACCAAAAAAAAAATTTTTTAATTACACTAGACAACAAAATTGGAACTTTTCACTTATATTTTTTACTTTGGCCAAGATTTTTATATTTTGGTGTAATTTTAATATTTCAAAGGGGTAAATTTCAATCATAAGTTTACCATAAAGGAGACTGTTAGCTTAAAGTATACATATAATAACCCAAAATTCTATATCTGTCCGATAACATTCTAACTTCTACTATCGGTAAGTTGTGAAAACCGCCCATAGTTGATGATTATTAAATAAAAGACTACACATTCCATTTTCCACAATTAAATAATTATTAATCTTACAAGAAGCTTGATATTTTTTTCCATTTTTCACATTTCCATTGGACAAATAAGAATGGAAAAAGAAAAATATTCTTGTTATGACAAATTTTGCGTCTCGTTTGTTAAGTACAATTTTTTTTAACAACGATTTAACATAATCTAATTATATAATCTAAACTTTGTAAAATTGTCATTTTTTCTAAATTAAAGTGTAAGACTAAAGAAAATTTTATCCTGCAAATTTTTTTTTTAATTTTTTTCTTTCTTTAAGAAACTTTTTTCAGCTGACAATTTAGTGTCTTCTTTGCAACTATGTTTAAAACTTTAGTTGTGATTGGAAAATAGTTACAGTTTTTTTATTGTCCTTATCACCAAATCAAATTGCTATTTGCTATTAACTCTAATGGAAAATTGCCTTTGTTTAAAAAAAATTCTTTGTTATAGCACTTATTTCAATAAAAAAAAATGTATTAAAGAAAACTTTTGTTAAAGGTATTGGTAAATGGGAGAAAAAAATTTCTTCAAATTTCTATCCTGTTTAAACTTTGTGTTCTTATAAGTCGAGAATTTATTTTTTTCAGTCATCATTTTGTTTTTTTTTTATTTCTAAACTAAAAAAAATTAAAAATAGAGATGTTTAAAACGAAAATTTAACAAACAAAGAAAATATAAAAATAAATGTTTAGTTACAAATCAAATTGTTGCTAGATATACCATTTAATTCAATGACTTATCCTTTTTTTTAATAACCGTTTGTCGGTTGAAATTAACTTTCTGATGCACCGAAATAGTTTGCGAACTCAAATGTTTCATTAGTCTACTGCAACATTTTAAAGAAACTTTCTATTGACAAACAGCCAGATTGGTAAATAAAGTTTTTGTCTAAGGCGTGGTGCAGCTGCAAAAATTATTATATTTGTGTGTAAGACATGCCTTTTGGAGAATTTCAAAAAAATATACTATTTGGCCAAGAATCAGCAAAGATATGGGCGAAAAACCTATATGGACTAAAATAAATATCATAGATATCCTTCCGGACGTGTAAACACATACATACATACATACATAAATACACGAAGTAAAGGGTACATACGATTTGGCACAGCCAAGTATAGCGCCCTTACTTGTTTGTTTTCCAAAAGAATCCTTTCCATTTTATTGAACATAACAGTTGTATGCCTTAAATGCCAGGAAGAAATGCTTGATGCTTAATTTTTGTTAATAAATAATATTTTAAATTATGAAAAAAGTCAAATCAATATAGACACTGTGTAAAGTATGCTAATTTTAAAACAAATTGTTGGACTTTCTTGCTATTTGTCGTTGTATTTCCAATAAAAAAATATAAATATTGTCCTTAATTAATAAATTAAGCCCACGGATCTGCAAAATATAAAAAAATATTTATATAAATAAAACATAATATTTAATTTGAGCTGTTTTTAGTAATATTTGTACATTTTAAATGTTTTGTTATCCCTGAATTAAATAAAACAATAAGATTTTTAGAAAAACTAAAATTTTTTGTTACAAAAACTGTAAAGCGTACTGATTTCGAATCAGAAATAAATGGTCAGTCACCCTACTTATGCAGCAAATATTAAATGCAATTTTGCGTTACTTGCAAATGTGTTACTCATAGTGAGTTTTCGCTGTAACGAAGAAATAACTTTTTCGTGATATGAATTTAAATTTGACCAGATTTAATGTAAAAACCTCGAAAATCAAAATTATGGTCGACTGCGTTATGTGTGTGAATGTGTAAATTTTTCAATAGTAATGAAGGAACTAAAAAAAAAAACAAGAAAAATTGGAAAAACAACCAAAATGTATGTCAGTATGTGGTTATTGTATTTCAACGAACGTGTCTATGTTGTGCAAATTGCAATTGCTTTTATACTCGCATATTACCATGCAATTTTTGCAACATTGTTGGGTTTATAGTTTTTGTTTGTTTTTTTTATTCTTTAGCAACACCATCACTGCTCCCCCTTTCTACACTTTAACCAATCAGTAACTTGGCTCTTAAAAGACCAAAGTGTCAGTAAGTTTGTGTGTATATGTGTGTGTGTGTGATTTTGTATAGAAAATCGAATGAAGTATTGTTTTCCAGTATTCTTTTTCTCTTCCTGTTAAAATGCGTATATGTGTTAGTCCTTTAATGGGGTAGTAGTATGTTGTGTATTAATGAGTGTAAGTTTCATTATATGTAGTAACAACAATCCACATTAAAAAAAGGAAGAGAAGAATATTTCTGCTCTGATAACTTTTTGCATTTGTTGTCATTCATAGCAACAATAGCACACATAATACACACACAAACACACATGCACATGTATACGTTGCCTAGAAATATATATGTAGTTCATTTGTGACAGACTTCTACCGGATGACATGGTCGTCTGGTTGGAAAATTTCTTGTCAATGAATACACACACATTCGCACAAAACAAAGAGGAAATATAACTAGAATTGCTATAAAAAAAGAGGAACAAAAAAGAATTTGCAATTGTATTGTTTTCCTCTGGCTTATCTTTTCCTATAATTTGAAAATCCCAATTGGAACTGTATCCCATTGCATGACATGCATCGCTTAACACAATTCTTTTCCTAAACTACTCAAAGACCGCTCGTGAAAAGTTTGTAATATTTGTGATGTAAGGACAACTGGCTAAGAGAATAATATATAATTCTGCGTAGCTTTTTGAGAAACAAACGGAAATGTGTCAGTCAGTTAAGAAATTTTTTTTTTATAACAATTGAAATATTTAAAATCTACAAAAATTCATTTTACATTTACATATAGTTAAAGTGAACAAAAAAATATGAATGTATGACACTGGTAAACAAACAAGGACAATTGTATATTGTCCTTGTTCTCTCTAATTTTCAATACCCAAGCAGAGTTTGTAGAATATAATAAGACACTAGCAGTTATTTTTGGATTTGGTTAAAACTAAACATTATTTGACTCGTTGCGCGATATTTCTTAATATATCAGATATATTTAGTAGTCAGGTCGATCCATAAGCGTAAGAAATATAAGCACAAATTCAAAACTGTCCCATATTTTTTCTAAAATATTTTACACAAAACTTAAATTTTTACACCTCCAGATAACTTGCAAAAATGCATTAAAACTACTTTCGTCAAATAAACGGCTGGGATATAGACAAAATCCATGGTAGATATTATTAAATTTCATTAAATCTTCAACTCCTCTATGGTTTTAAATATTTTCAAAATTGTCAGTCATAGTTTTAAGAGTTTTGCTATTAAAAATTATCAAAATTAGCACACAAACGGCTGATATATAAGCAAAAACACAATTGCCTTTGCTGTTTGAACTGTACAGTATGTACAGAAGGACGTATGAAGAGCACATCAAACGACACTTTGTGTTTATGAATCCTTTATTGACCATAGTATTGTTCACATAAAATCCTGTCAACCACCTCAAGCTTTATTTAAAAGCCTAGTGGAAACAGTTTATTTATTTGATTACAGGGGGAAAATTACGGCATTCGATATCGATCGAAAATAAAAAATTCTAATTGGAATTCCTATACCAAATGTAAAGAAAACTCGATCGGTCGAACAAAATTTCGTCAGTCAGTATTAAAACAGTTATTTCAGGCCAATTAGTTTTTAATTTACAAGCAAATGCATGAGTACAAACAGCAACATCTGACAACGCAAAACCAAAATAAAATAAGTAAAAGCGCTATATTCGGCTGTGCTAAATCTTTTATACCCTTCACCAAGTGTATGTATGTATTAACATGTCTGAAAGGTAGTTAAAGTGCTAGAACACTTATTTTCCTTATGATATAAATTTTGATCCATGTAGGTTTTTCGGCCTTAGTCCAATTTTTTTTTAATGGCCCGCAAAACATGCACAATCAAAAACTGTCCTTCAAAAAACGGTGTTTTTCGCAAGCAAAAAAAGGCAATTTTATAGGTTTGTTCACAAAAGTTGTTCTATTTTACTATGGCTACATATTGGTAGAAGATAGTATGGGAAAAAAGAAAGATTCCTGCGAGCTATGCTAAAAAAAGTAAAAAACCCCAATTTTTTTAGGGCACTTTCTTAAAAAATATACAAAAAAAAAATTTTTCCGGCGATAAAATGTTTAAAGAGTTGTTTACTAGATACCTACCTACAACTTTGCCGAAGACATTAAAACGCTATCACCAAGTCTGAATAAGTTATTGGCTAAAAGGTTATGGTACCATTTTTCGGCAAATTCACCAAGGCTCGCAATATGTTGAGGCCCATAAAATCAAAACGCGAACAAATATCACAAAACGGAGCTGGGGTTTTACTCAGCTCAAGTAGTACTATCGAATCAGCTGATTTTGGAAAAAAGAGTCGAAAATTTTTTGACATTTATGTCATTTAAATAAGAACATTAAACTGGAACTGAAAAATCGAAACTGCATTAAAGTGTTACTTAAATTAAAATGGAGATTAAATTAAATGCGTATTTAAATACGAAGTCAAAAACTGGCCATAAGTGCTGCAGTTATATACCGACATTGCTAATACACTGAAACAAAGCATTTAATGTGATTTGTTAGTGCTATAATAAATACGTTGTAACTTGAAACACCTAATTTCGGGTGTTTTTATTTTGAGTTATTTTACAATTCCACTCTAATTGATTTTATGTACTTCAGAAACGAAATGTGGTCGAATACCTCAGGTTTAAGTATACTTTGTTGCAAATACATGAATATACGTTGTATTAATTTTTTTTATTGTTTTCCCTAAAATGAACTACATAGTTTGTATTATGTCTACTGTAATACTTAATATAGTAGACATATATAAGGGATTCACAAGCTAACTTATGATATCATAATGTCATATGTCCTAAAAATTGTAAATGGTTTAAGTTGCTTTTCATACTAAAAGTGTCTTAAAATAATATGACTCTGACTGCTATGTTTATTGTGCTGTCGTAAACTATTCTTAGCCGAACGGAAAAACCAACAACAAAGTACTAAAACCATTTTAATTTTTTATGAAATATGACATTATGATATCATAATTAGCTTGTGAATCCCTCAATAGACAAAGTACATATAACCATAACATTTCATTATGTAGTTACAAAACCAAATATTTTCATTTAACATAAATAACTATGATAATTGGATATAAATATTTCTACTGGGTTTTTACATTGGTTTTGGCCATTGCAACTGTAAAATTTATGTTTATTTTATTCATTTTTTGGGATTTATTTTTTGTCTTTATGCTTTTTTGTTTTTGATAATCTAACCAGAAAGTCTTTAAATCTGTTCAGTTTATTTTTTTATTATTAAAATACATACTATATTTATCTGTACACACATCCATAAACAAAGTTTTTTGTAAAGCATATTTGTTTGTAAAAAAAAATACCAAACAAATACGATAGATGTAGAAGCAAAAATTAAATGAAACTTTTTAAAAACCACAAATAGATGTAAAGAATATTTTAAATCTTTACTCTCTAGCTTTTGATGTCCTTGTTTATTGTATTGATATATGTATGTATGTATGCATGTGTGTATGTATGTCCATTCATACATTGTTACTTTTATTCTTACAGAGAATTAGAGGATTCGAAATTTTTTGCAAAAAGATTTAACTATTCAAAAAGATATTAGAATAAAGTAAAAAGTGCTATATTCTTATGGTTGTTTTGTATAAACCCTACAAATTTCCGTATTTGGTTAATATCTTGTGCAATAACTTTTTTACTTCCGACTCGTTGTTATTTTTTCGTTTGACAAGCGTACCAGTGTGGTAGAATTAAATTTAGTTTCATGATTAAACAAACCAATTTTTATTTGCTTTGTTTATGTATAGGATGATCTAATTTTGCTTTTTCTATTGAACTGATGTTTAAACTCAAGTCAAAACTTTATCTGGAAACACCTTAAACTAAGGGATCATTGCATATAATTCAATGCTATAGTTTGGACTTGAGAATGTTTCCCACACACAGAAGAACATCAACTTATAATGTCACCAAGAACATATTACCTTTTTTCGGTTTTGAAGGATATTTGTTAGTGTTAAAAACAAAATGGCAAACATATCTTCGGATACTCTCTTTTAACACTTGTGATAGTTAAGGGCATAAAAAGTAAAAAAAAGAGAGAAAGGAAGTAATTACTTTATAAATTTTATTAATGAATTTTATTTTGGCTTAAAGTTCTTATATTTTGAAAGTGTGTTTCCCATATGATATAAGCCGAGTGGAATGCATTTTTGAAACCAGCTATGATTTCATCGTCTGCACTCTTTTTTCTCATTGGTACTACTGTTACTGAATGTAAATTTTATCTATTTAAGCTACAATATTGTAGAAATAGCAGCTGGAACATGCTTTCTCATATAATTAATGTTGAGATGAGACAGAACCAAATTTTTAATTGACCATATTTATTCTCCTGTCATTTATCACATATTATTTATGCTTGATTATCCTTTGGCTAACACAGTATGCATATTGCATAGACGTAAGTTTCCCTAATAATTTTCATGCTTCATCTATAAGATGTAAGCTATTAAACTATCAATACACTGATACACCGTGCCATTTTTAGTATGTATTGAACTTATTAATCTATAAATTTATTAATGAATTTTATTTAGGCTTAAAGTTCTTATATTTTGAAACCTCAAGATTAATGATTCTACGAAGAACTCTAAGCAACTTTGCTCTAGAAACGATAGGTCTAAAACGATTTTCGATCCCGCGCAAATTCGAAAATATGTTGTAAGTATTGATTCACTTCATGATTTATGTAAAATATTCAAAAACAGAAAGGTGTTGGGAACCAAGATAATAATTCTGAGTTTTTTTTTTTAAGATGAAAGTCTTTACAGACTTTCCTTATTTAAAAAATTAATATTTTTATTTATAAACTGATACAAAACAATGAAAATAATATTCTTAAGAAAATTGAAAATACGTATACTTTTTATTGAAACGAAAATAATTAAGTATACGTATTTTAAAATTTCTTTAAAAAAGAAAAATACAATATTTTATTTAATTAATGGGAGCAGAAAATGTTTAGGTCGATTTGCGCGGGATAAGATTTGACACAAACCCATGGTTGCTTGGGAAATTTTTCTATTTTTGATAAAAAAAAAATTTACCCACCCTAATGTATATACATATAAAGGCACTCCCAAAACAGTAAAATAATGCCTGAAAAATTCTTTAAAGCTTTGCTTAGTATCGTTATAAAATGTGTTGTCACTAAAGTTAAATTGTATAAGGTAGTGCTTTTTTTATCTGTAAAACGATTAGCATTTTTATTATATGTATGTTTAAAACAATGAACAGCTGCAGATTATTGTGAAAATTTGACAAAATACAAAAAACACTTAAATATGTTTAAAAGAAATTCTCAAAGTCACCATTCAGCATTGTTTTTACGTTTAGTAAAAAACACTCATGAACTAGCATTAAATGCACTAAATTGACAACAGTGATCATAGCTTTTATTTGCTTGCTTAAGCCCTTATGACACTACATTTTTATTTCATTGAATTGATAGAAAGAAACAGTAAATGTTAGAAAGAACAAACTATAAAAAACATAAACAAAAATGCAATGTTTATATTCTTTTGTTGTTTTCTATTCAAATGTTTCCAACTTTTTGTTAACGATAAAACGCTACAAAGCAACAAATAAGCGTAATAAATCCCGGTATTTGTCCATAAACTGGTTAGCTGATTTAGCAACACTTTTAGTGTTTTAAGCCTGAAATGTCAATTTTAAGTTAAACAGTTTTACATTTTTTTTTTGACAGAACTTAATTTTTTATCGATAGCTTCAGTAACATTTTTTTCAATTTGTTATTTATGTTTATATATCTGAACTCTTTACACCTTGCATATTTTGCTATTACATTCACGCAAAGAAAAAACATGAATGAATATGGTCACG
>NDXZ01006549.1:0-22605 GCA_003055125.1 Paykullia maculata | reverse complement strand
ATGAGTGAGAGGTGAGAGAGCATTCTGGTACTCTGCTTTGTACCTACATATGTACCAATGTATGTAGTACATATGTACATGTGAACATTTTCTTTAATTCAAAGTTTGTTTTCATATTGTATTTAATATGAAATATTGCCATATAATAAAAAACACTTGTGCTTTAGCGGTATTTTTGTCTTATTCCCTTTATTTCTGTTTTTTTATTTTATTTCCGGTTTACTTAAGTTATTATTATAAAGGGCTTCTATTGATCTTTTTTTACTTAGGTTGGCAACCTAATGAAAAAATGCATTAGTATGGCTAATTTAACGCTTTTTTCTAAGACAAAATATTGTGATGTTTTCCGACAATGTATTGAAAATATATTTTTTTAAATTCGATTTCAACCTATACGATATGAGACAATGAAATCTGTTGAAAATTGCTGCCAATCACGTGTTTTTTTTATATTTTGAACACAAATTTTAATATTATTTTTTTATTCAGCTTACGGATAAGCACTCCCAAAGATGGTGATATCTTAATCGATTACTCGAAAAATCGCATCACCCCGGAAGTATGGAGTTTACTTTTAGAATTAGCTAAAGTACGTCGTGTTGCAGAGGCCCGTGATGCCATGATGTCTGGCGTACCAATCAATATTACTGAAAACCGTGCTGTATTGCATATTGCTTTGCGTAATCGCGGCGATAAAGAGATTTTGGTTGATGGCAAAAATGTCATGCCCGATGTACGCGCCGAATTGACCCATATGAAAGAGTTCACTAATCAAGTTATTTCTGGTGTTTGGCGTGGTTTTACTGGCAAACCAATTAGTGATGTTGTAAATATTGGTATTGGTGGCTCGGATTTGGGTCCACTTATGGTGACTGAAGCCTTGAAACCGTATTGTAAAGGTTTGCATTCACATTTCGTCTCGAATATTGATGGTACTCATATGGCTGAGGTCCTCAAGAAGGTTAACTATGAGACCACACTATTTATTATCGCCTCGAAGACTTTTACCACCCAAGAAACCATTACCAATGCCACATCAGCCAAGAATTGGTTGTTGGAACAAACTAAAGATGTAAATTTTTCTATTATGTTTATATTTTGCTTAAATATTTTGTTAATTGTTTTTTTTTTGTTTGTTATTATTATTAATTTTAGCCTTCTGCTGTTGCCAAACATTTTGTAGCTTTATCTACTAATAAGGATAAGGTTACTGAATTCGGTATTGACAGCAAGAATATGTTTGGTTTCTGGGATTGGGTTGGAGGCCGTTATTCTTTATGGTCTGCCATAGGTCTTTCAATTTGTTTGTCCATTGGTTTTGAAAACTTCGAACAACTATTAGAGGGTGCTCATTTCATGGACAATCATTTTAAAAATGCACCATTTGAGAAAAATGTAAGTAATTTTTTTTTAGAGAAAACTAGGCTACAAACATAAATATACGAATTTTGATTCAATAAAATTACTTCAAACTAGGGTAATTTTTTATTTGAAAATTTTAATGGATCATAATTTAAAATTTCGGACTTTGTAGAATTTTTAAAAGTTATCTTTGATGTTTTATCAAATTATTTAATTAAAAAAAAATTAATTTCAGAAATTGCCTTTTTATATTACACTAAATTTTTTATTAAAATCTTTATATATTTCTTCTTTTTCGCCCTAATTATTTAGGCCCCCGTCATATTAGCCGCTTTGGGCATTTGGTATTCCAACTTTTATAATGCCGAGACCCACGCCCTTTTGCCATATGACCAATATTTGCATCGTTTTGCTGCCTATTTCCAACAGGGCGATATGGAGAGCAATGGTAAATTTGTCACTAAAACCGGTTCCAAAGTCGTTGACTACAATACTGGCCCCATCGTTTGGGGTGAACCTGGCACCAATGGTCAGCATGCTTTCTATCAGCTCATACACCAGGGAACACGTTTGATTCCTTGCGATTTTATTGCTCCAGCTGAAACACACAACCCTATTGCCGGAGGTGCCCACCACAAGATTTTATTGGCCAACTTTTTGGCACAAACTGAAGCTTTAATGGCTGGCAAAACATCTGAGCAGGCTAAGGCGGAATTGGAAAAGTCTGGTGTAACGGGTGAGAAATTGCAACAACTTTTGCCACATAAAGTCTTTGCCGGCAATCGTCCCACCAACTCAATTGTAGTGAAAAAAGTTACACCCTTCATTTTTGGTGCTTTAATTGGTAGGTTAATAGAATTCACATTAAATTATTTTATATTTTAATTTTTTTTTTATTTAACAGCCATGTACGAACACAAAATCTTTACACAGGGTATTATTTGGGACATCAATTCCTTTGATCAATGGGGTGTTGAATTGGGTAAACAATTGGCTAAGGCTATTGAGCCCGAATTGGCCAATAAAAATGTCATTACTAGTCATGATGCCTCCACCAATGGTCTGATTAATTTTATTAAATCAAATTGGTCTTAAGTCAACAATTCTTAAATTTAAACTAGTTCTCTACAACTGTTACTACCTAACGCATACATTTAAGAAGACTCACGCGCACCTTTTTAACATTTCCTAAATTCATTTGTATGTATGTACTCATGTAGAGATTGGGAGCCCCAGCACAACCAAATGTAATGCAATTTTTATGTAGTAACGAAAAGCTATAGAGAAAAATAATCCTTTTTATCATTTCCAACAACAACAACAAAAAACTAAACATTACAAACAAGTGTTTGCTTTTACCTGCAAAATTAGTTTGTAATTCTTAGAAAATGTGTTAAATGTCATAATTTCCTTCTAATTTAAGTTAATTTAGTGGTATAATAAATCTCACTTAACTATTTAAGAATTACAATATGTATGTACAATAAATAATAATTGGCTTAGTGTTAAAAACAAAAGCAAAAAAAAATATTGAAATATGCGTTTGTTAAATTACATTTGTCGTTATTAAACCACATTAATTGCAATTATAATTTGTATTAGAAAACAAAAAATAGTTTAAAATAAAGCATAATTGTTAGATGTTACAAAAAAAACTAATTTAGATTTTTTGTAGAATTTTTTTATTCAAAAGAAATCGCACAGATCTTACTACTTATACTTGTAAAACTAAATTAACAAACTAAAGGACGAACAAATCATAAACAAAATATTACATTTCCATATCTTCATCATCATCCTTATCGTCGTTGTCATTTCCCATATTTTCATCGACATTTTCATGTTCATCATCATCATCGTCGTCACCTTCTTCCCATTCGTCATCAGAAGATGTTTTATTGATGGCATCATCTAAATCGGAATTTGAGGAATCTAACAAAATTGTTTTTGTTTAGTTTAGTGGCAACAATTAAAAATTTGTTCAAAAACTTACCATCATTGTCTTCGAATACTAGAAGATTATCAGCTTTTGGATCATCCTCTTCTTGGGTATTACGTTTTATTTGACTGACCAATAATTGAAGTCGACCATTAAGTCTGAAAAAAAATATTGATGTTAAATATTTGAAAAATTAAATAAATCAAAACACGATAAAGCCTTAGTTTTGTGGGTACATAAAAAGGGTGTTGAATTTTGCTTTCTATTGCTAATATTTTTAGTATTATTAGGAACATAATGTTGTACCATTAAATTGTTATTTATTGATGTACTTTTCTAATATTCAATAATTTTTTTTTTTATTAAAAAATTATTTTTCAGATTTTTAATTTGGTTAAAAAAACAATTGTTTTAAAGTTCTAGTTTCTTTTGTTTAATACTTTTTTAATTTGTTAGTTTTAACCAAAAAAAAAATTTAACTCAAAAAAGAAAATTAAAAAAAAATATTTTTGTAGTTTTGCTCATACTTTGACAATTCCTTAAGACAATTAGCTCGATGTTCAATTATACCAATGCAGGGGCCAAATTTATTGAGTAAATCTTCGGCACCTAATGCCATCAACTGACTAGAATGAGTTTGGGCTAAAACTTTCAACCAGTTCATGGCAAATTCAACGCTAGGACGAAAAAAAAACAACAAAGATAATTATTTATAGATTGGAAAAATATATTTCAGACTTACTTGGCATGTTTCTGTTGCATTAACAGCGTCAATTCATTCACCAATGTGCCTACATATTGCACAGGCAATTTTTGCAATGTAAGGCTTATAGTTTTCAAATCTTTTGTACATAAAACCGAACGTAGTAATCTATTTAAATAGAAGATTAAAAAAAATTATAAATAACATATGTACATAAAAAAACATTTATTTCAATTACTTACTCTACATTCTTACTGTGCAGTGACTGCACGAGCAATTGCACTTTACTTTGTGCCTGCGGCACCACTCTACCTTCAGCATTTAAATTTAAATTCTGTAGCCTTGATTCCATAGGCATATCTAAAGATTTAAGTTTTTTCTTTGAAACTGTTAGCGCCGATTTATAGTCGACATCCTGAGTATTTATAATAGGTGTTAAAGTCTTCAAGGCAATTTCTGTAGATCTCTTATCACCTTTGCAAATTTTTTGTTTTAACACCATTTTAGGATCTTTTCGAACTAATACTTGCATTTTTTCATTAAAATTTGGCTTTAAATTTTCAAATACCATAAAATGTTTGTCACCATATGCAAACAGCAACTCTCCATGTTTAGCTGCATGTTGCAGGGAGGAAGCTAAGGCTGATATGGGTTCTATAACTGTGGCACTATCGGAAGCAATGCTAATGGTTAGTTTAGGTTTAATGGGTTTGTCGGCCTTAACGCTAAAAAATTAGAAAGAAATTCGAAAATTTTAAAAATTGAAAATAAATAAATAGAAAAATAAGGTTTCTAAAAAATCCAAAAAAAAATCTCAAACTAAATTATTTTACTCACCTCTCCAAATCGATAACATAGATATGTATTACACCACTACGTGTGACACTGGACACCTTAAGTTTACCATCCTCTTCTAGCAGACAGGACAGACAGTGGGCAATATCTTCCATAAGTAGAGTGCAAAAGGCAGGCTTATTGCGGCCCTTTTTGCCAATTTTCCATAAACAAATTATACGTTCCATTCGAGAGGTAGTCAATGTATATTCTATTTTACTACCATGAACAAAAGACGCCATTAAATTAATTTCCGACGTATGACCTGTAAAAGTCTGCACCAATTCCTGCGACTCAATAGAATACACCTTAACCGCACGCGACCCAACCACCAAGGTGTTGGACACTGGCATATATGCTATACTATACGGTTTTTCAGGGCCTACCAACCAGGTGGCTAGTTGTTTTTCCTCGCCTATTGACCATATAACCACTTGACAGTCGTCGCCGCAAGTGTAAAGTCTACCTTGTGTATCGCTTACAATAGAGGTTATTCTACCCATATGACCTTCGCCCTTAAAATTACGCTCGATCTGAAGAAAAGTATAAAATAAATACCAAAGTACCCACTAATTAAACAATTACTTACCTTTGCTTCGGCATAAGAGTATAGGGATACCTGGCCTTTACTGTTACCCAAAGCTATATATAAAGATTCCAAGGCATTTAAGGACCTTTTCGATTTCTTGTGCTTAAAAAAAACGATTTTGCAATTAAAATTGTTTAAAAAACGTGTTGCTTTCGTATCTTACCTTTTTGTCTTGTGACGTCGAGGCTACGGATATCCAAACCAAAGATGAACATGGTCCGGCTAAATGTAAGTTTGGTGTATATTCTTGTTTTAATTCATTAGTATCGGTATCCCATATCCTGAGGATACCTTGGTCATTGATGAAGGCAAATAGTTTACCATTGGGTGAAAATCCCAACACGTGCTGCGCTCCCAAAGCCATTTCTTAAATGAGAATGTTTTTATTTTATAACAAGGTTGCAGAGACACAGGCCGATCGGCTCAGACCGACGGCGCGCCGCCTCCGACTATTTTTTATGCACTCATGGCGCCGCCATCCATGTAGGCACAAATCGGCTCAGGATATATAGATATTAATTGCATTTGTGATGTTTTTTTTTATATGTATTGTATTTTTTTTTATTTATTTTTTTAAACATATAATTGAGCCGCTGTTTTCATTTTGTTAGGACCGTCGTAAACAAAAACTGTACAGCCGCCGCCGCCGAAAATTTTGCTCGGCATGTTTCTCTTCATGGTTGTACCAAGGCGAATTGGGTTATACTCACAAAAGAGCAAAATTTGTAACAGGGTGTGTCGTACTAATGTAAAATCAATTTCTATTTGAATTTTTATTTATATAATTTATTTTCAGTGGAACTTCTTTAAGGCTTAAATCTTATTACATACAAAAAATTTTAAACGTTACCGTTTCACATTTGCAAATTAATGTGGAATGAGAAATTAATATTCATTTAGTGCTATTTTACTCCCTCCTGTCTCTTAAATAGTGCAAAAAAGTACTTTTTACCAACTTTTGCATCCTTGTTACAGCGATAATTTTTTGACATTTCTTTTTTTTAAACGTTGTTGTCGCAGAACTACCACTTCGTCAATTACGGTGCGTAAATTTTTTCTATAAACGCGCTTTTGTGATTGAAATAAAGAACTAGATGTCATAATTTTTTTAACCATGACTATGACGGCCAGAGAAAAAAGTTTACTGGCGTCCGGAGACCATGAATGGACTGTGGAAGAGGAAATACAATTATTTTATGCAATGGGAGGTCTAAAGCCGGTAGGAGTTAATAGACACTTTTACATAGCATGTATAACAGATCGTTTGTCCAGAAGTCTAAATCGTGACTACACCACTGAAAGCATATGGGTACACTTAAGGAATATGTATAATCTGGAAGCATTAGAAGATTTGGAACCTCTTCCCTTTCCAAACGAAGAAAGGGAGTTTTCACTCCCCGAAGCAGAGTTTTCAACGCTGTTATCGAAAAAACGTGCAGCCGGTGAGGAAGGTCGCCAAAGTACAGAAGGTCCACCCTCTATTATAGCACTGGTTACAGACAACATAATTAGCAAAGGTAAAAAAACGGTTTATTCTTTGTTAAACTTTTCATTTTTTAAATAAGTAACTTTACAGATAAATCCTCCAGTTCACAATCTAAAATATCTACATCTGGTTCTGTTGGTTCCAAGGAGTTGGATAAAAAAATTATATCCAAGTTAACAGAAGCGCCCAAGAGAACGCCGAAACGTACCCGGGGCTCTATGTCCTTAGAATCTAGCAGTCCTTCAACTACACCACCACCTGTACAAAGCAATAAGAGACGACGCATTTAACTTACCCATTAAAACAAAAAGTTTTACATTTTTATTTTAACATTTTGTATAGATTGTAATTAGAGTATAGTTCATTTTTTTTATTAAAATATAAATACTAAGTTAATCATCAAATTCTTGGGAATGTTCATCCTCCTCTACACCATTGTTAGCGGGCGCCTCAGTCATAACGTTAAGGCGTTCAAGGAAGGTTGTCAACAAACGTTTATTTAAATGATCGGTTTGAGTAGTTTCTCTAACCACAATGGAGTCCGTTTCACTGTTTGCATTAATGCGAGGAGTTACTATGTCCAACATTTGCAAAGCCACATCAACTTCTTTCGGAGTTTCTTCCACACAAGGCATTCTTACAACGATTTTAACAGAATGAGACAAATAGTGCGCAAATAATGAATTTGTCGATATTGAGTAACAGGGTACACTTACACTAAACATATCAGGGATGGAAAAGCAGTTACGCATTTATCAATCAAGATACAAGTATACTATATTATGTTTAAAACTCCTTTGTTAATAAATAAAAATTGACGCAAAATAAAGCTTTTATCCTGCATGCCAGCAATCACCTGATGGCTTTGTATTAGTATATTGAATTAAGGCCCTAACTGACTATCCTATAAAGTCGTGCGATTATGTAAAATAAATATCGTATAGAATACTGTCCTACATGAGACAATCGCAACAAAATGTGTGATTGGATGCCACATTGTCATACAAAAAACTCATCTTTAAAAATATTTTCGGACCCAAATTTATTTTTACGTTTCTATTCTAAAAATCTGTCACACATATGCACTTTTTGTCCACACTATCACACTTTCTGAACACACATCAAATTTTTGACATATCGAACGACTAAATGTGATAGTCAGTCAGGGCCTTTAATATATAAAGAATACTCAAGAGAGTCCATATTATCCCATTTTATTTATTTACACATAATTTGATTGCTCGAATTTACAGTAATATATTTAGTCTGGCAACATTTAAAAAAAGAAAGAAATTTATCTTCACAAGAAAAAAAAACGCAAAATATCGAGAAAATATATAAAATAAGTAAAAATATAGTTTAGAGAATATTAAATAAAAGAAATCATTAACTGTTACAAGAAATTTATAAAAAAAGTACTAAAATATTAAAATATTGCAAAAAATTAAGAATTACATACAAAACTAGCCAAAAAGAGAAATAACAAATAAGAAAAAAGGTCATAAAAACAAAACTGCAGCCAACAAATCACACCAACATACATACATCCGCATATACCACATACTAAGAGAAAGTTATCAGAATACGAATGCGAATAATAACAGAAAGACAAGAAACAAACAAAGACTCTATGAATCTTTCAAAAATATAAATATCATAGAAAAAATTGTTTAAATTACGTTATGGATTATGTGTACTGTGGTCCCGACACTATTGGGCCACCGGCAGACGACATGTTAAGTTAGTTGGAAAGATATATTAAAATAAAAAATTAATATTTAATTGATATATGTATGTATGTATGTACATATATTTTATTGTCTTTGTTTTAGATGTCTATGATGGTGGTGGCCAACGTAGCAATAATCATTATTCACCCAATTTCCCTGGTTTTAATTTGGGTTCTGGTGATCCTGACTATATGGAACTTGTGCCCATTTTGGCAGATGGTGGTGAGAATTTTGGTGTATCTGCAGTGGCTTTCGACAACTATGAGGAACTACTATGGATGGGGAATCAAGGGGTAAGTGTTAAATTTTTATTTTTAAAACATGTATGTAAATTTCAAAATTTTTATAATGTCTCCACAGGGTCACGTCACCTCCTACTTTAGCAGTAATCTGCAAAAGTATACATCCTTTCAGGTTCATCCCTCGGATATAGTGCGTCAAATTTCTACCATAGATTCTGGAATATTAGCACTGACTCAAACTTCATTAAGGCATCAAATACGACGCGGCATACCAAAATTTACCTATAAATCGAAAAATATGACAGAAATGGTTTGCATGCAACAGATGTCACCGCAACGTTTGATAATGGCTGGTTTGCAAGATGAAATAATTGATTTTGATTTGAGGACTTTAAAAGAAACTAATTTGGTAGGTTCAATGGAACAATATATACAAAACACGTACTACTTTGAAGTTATGCCCACCAAAAAAATAGAAAATGGTTGCAACGTTATTTCATGTGTAAATGAGAAACTGAGTAAACTTCTTGTGTATAACTTCTAAAACATTTTCCAAAATCAAAAATTAATTAATTAAATTTTTTTATATTATTTTTTCTTTCAAAGGAGCATGTAGGTTCTTCTGGCTGTACAGTTTTACGTCAAAATTCCCGTTTTATTTTTGCTGGCGATCCTTATGGCACCGTTACTTTGCGAGATTTAAATTCTCTCCATGTCGAACACACTATCAAGACACATACTGGCAGTTTATCGGATTTTGATGTTCAGGGCAATTATTTAATATCCTGCGGTTACAGTGGACGTCAAGGCACTCTAGCAGTTGATCGTTTCTTGATGGTCTATGATTTACGCATGTTACGTTTAGTATCGCCAATACAAGTTCTTATTGATCCTCAACTTTTAAAATTTGTTCCATCTCAAGCTTCACGTTTAGTCGTAGTCTCGAGCTATGGTCAGGTACAATTGGTCGATACGGTAGAATTAAGCGAACCACGTGTTGCTATGTATCAGATTAATACCACTGGAAACCCATGTTTGTTAAGTTTCGATGTCAGCTCTTCGTCCCAAGTAATGGCGTTTGGTGATCAATCTGGACACATTAGTATTATAGCAGCTGTCAACACGCCTCAACCTCAATTCAATAACTTCTCCAGAGATACAGAATTTGCCGATCCGGTGCCTCAGTTGCCAATAGTACCCATATCCGATACCACATTCCCTCTTTCGTCTATTGTATTGCCACATTTGGTTACTGGATCTCGTTGGTTTTCCGATTGGCCCTCAGAATTACTTCGCTATCAATATCGTAGGCCCAAGCCTATAGAACAAGACGTTTTGAATAATATGAAAATGCAAGGACCCATAGGTTATTCACCAAATCCGCGCACATTGAGGCGTAATCAAATACCTTATATTTTAGAAAATGGAGCCGGCATATCTGCAGGTAGCGGTAATGGTCTTAATAATACCGTGAAATCTTCGGAAACGGGTGTAAAAATAATACCCAGACGTTATCGCAAAGTCGAGTTAAAATACAGCAAATTGGGAACACAAGATTTTGATTTTGAGCAACACAATCAAACCTGTTTTGCCGGCCTTGAGGCCACATTGCCAAATTCATATTGCAATGCCATGTTGCAAATATTATATTTCATTGAACCTTTGCGCCAAAAAGTACTGACTCACAGTTGTTCCAAGGAGTTTTGTTTATCGTGTGAATTAGGTTTCCTTTTCTATATGTTGGATAAAAGTAGTGGTGAGTGTTTTTGTTGTACTAAAAAATTATTTGGGAAACATTTAAATATGCATTTTTGCAGCTTCAACACCTTGCCAGGCCAGCAATTTCCTAAGATCTTTTCGTACCGTACCCGAAGCTTCAGCTCTCGGTCTCATATTATCTGACCGTTCTTCAAATGTTAATTTAATTAGCTTAATACAGGTAGGTCAAACTTTTTTGGTCCTTTTTTCTTAATACACCTTTTACTTTGGCAAACAAGAATATATACTATAAATAATATACATAATATATAATTTTTACAATATTAAGAAAGGTGTCGGTTTAGCGATGTACATTTGATTATGTATACGTTTTTAACAAAAACATCTAATAGTTACAGCTTCCAAGAGCTTTAAGATATGTATTATTGTTTAAGTTTAGTTTATTTCAAAGTATACATATAGCACTCCTACATATTTTTTATGTCTTGTTTTTTTTTAGAATTGGAATCGTTTCATTTTGCATCAAATGCATTATGAAATTTTGGATTCTTATAAAAATAGCCGTGTTTGTGGTGTACAATATGTAGGACATAGTTATGGTAAATATTTGTTTTTCTTTTTTGAAAACTTTTTATTATTGTGACGGCTTGTTAATGATTTTTTAGGCAAACAACCACATATATTACACTCTGATGGGACAAATAGCGATTTAACTAAACCCGGTAGTGATATATTCCAAGCAATTGATGTTAAACATGGTGAGCAAATTTGTTTTTTTTAAAATATAAAATCATTTCTATAAGTAGAAAATGCTATAACATCTAGATATACTTACATATGTATATTTAAATTACAAAAAAAAAAAATTTTTGGGTTCTTAATATTCTTCTCACTCCAGATGAAACCAATCGTGAGGATGAACGCGAACGTAGTAAAATTAATGAGGAAACTGAAATTAGTAGGCTTTTTGGCACCAAACAAATTAACATTAATCGCTGTCTAAAGTGCAATGGGGAAAGATTGAAACACAGCATTTTATTGACGTGCAATCTAACGTATCCGCCAACTACAAAAGAAATACCAGAATATATGAATTTCGGCACTATATTAAAGGGTTCATTGGGCTGTGAGAAGAACATACAGGCATTCTGTGAGAAATGCAAAAAGTTTTCGCCCACCAAGCAAACAGTAAAGGTTAATATGCCATATAATTTTTTTTAACTTAATTATTTTAATTCACTTTCATTTAATTAGGTCATCGATTTTCCTCAACATCTTACGATCAATTGCGGCCTAAATAATGAGAAAGATATGAATTTCCTGCGTAAGCAATTGAATCGCAATAATAATAGCACAATGACCGAAAGTCCGGCCACTTTAAATACTAATAAACCCTGTCGTTATGGCAATAACTGTTCTCGTGGTGATTGTCATTTTGTACATCCTGATCGTAAGTCACCTTCTATGACATCATCAAATCAAATGCCAAATATTTCACCTAGTGGTCGACAAAACTCCTGGTTTCCTCTCTACTTTTCAATGGCTATTAGCGAGCATGGCGAACTTAGTGTGCAAACAGAAAGTAGTAATACTAAAACCGAGAACAGTAAAGGTATAGATGGTTTAACGACAGGCTGTCAGGCTATAAATGTTGAGCAGGCGTCACACTTTAATCGTAAGTTATAAAGGGGATTACACTAACAAAAGTAACTACCAAGCAAAACAAAAAAGGTTTTTTTCAATAATACACGTAATAAATCATCAGTTTTTATTCTGGTAATCAAAATTGCGCTCAAGTTAAATGCTTGAAAGTGCAGTATAAATTTTAGAAGGTTTTATGCAGCTCCTTAAACTAACCCCATCTCCTCTAGATTTCAATTATAAAAACGAACACTTGATCGAAATTTAAAAAAACCAGTTTGTGTTTTTTTTTCTTTTGTTTTTAGCTCATAGTAGCAATGAATCGTTTCGGGAATATGCTCTTCACGCCGTCGTGTGTCAAATCGATGATGGCAGTCAAAAGAATTTGGTTTCATTGATAAAAGTGAGCAAAAAGTATCATGCTATGAAAAGAGGCGGTATTAACTTTGGTGAGGATCAAGAACAGTGGTATATATTCAATGATTTTAGGTAATATTTTACTAAAATATTTATTAAATTGCTTCATATTTAAAAACTATGTGTATTTTCTTGCAGCATTTCACCGGTATCAAATCAAGAATCTGTTTGGTTTACATTAGATTGGAAAGTGCCTTGTGTGTTATTTTATCGCAGTTTAAATTCTGAAAAATTCGAAATATCACGCAATGAACCACAACCTCTTTTAAATCCCTTTATAAAAGTAATGTTTTTTTTTTTTTCTTAATTAAATAATTTTTTTCCTTCTTTGATCAAAAACAAAACGAGTGTTAATGAATGAGTTTAAATAATGTATTTTGTATACAAAACCAAATATCTTTCTTCCAGGATATTGTTAATCCTAGGCATCCGCTTAATCCTGGTGATACATTATTTAAACCATTGCAAGCGAATGAAATGCCGCAGGCTGGTGATTTGGTTGCTATGGATGCTGAGTTTGTCACCTTAAATCCCGAAGAGAATGAAATACGTCCGGATGGCAAAACAGCAACCATAAAACCATGTCACATGAGCGTTGCGCGTATTTCATGCATACGTGGGTAAGATTTTAACTGCGCAGCATTAAATTACAGTTTATTTGGTTTTTATTCGTTTTTTCTTTCTTCTTTTCGTTTTTTTTTTAATTCTTTTAAAATTTAGCCAAGGCCCCGATGAAGGGATACCTTTTATGGATGATTACATATCAACCCAAGAAAAAGTGGTCGATTATTTAACACAATTTTCAGGCATTAAACCAGGCGATTTAGATGCTAATTTCAGCAGCAAACGTTTAACCGCCCTTAAATATTCATATCAAAAACTTAAATACTTGGTCGATGTGGGTGTTTTATTTGTGGGACATGGCCTTAAAAATGATTTTCGGTGTGTTTCCTTTTTTGTTGTTATATGTATTTATTGATCAACAAAAATTGATGCATTTATTTATTTTTTTTTTTTTTAATTTTTTTTTTTTGCAAAATAGCGTCATTAATATTTACGTACCTTCTGAACAAATTATCGACACCGTACATTTGTTCCATTTGCCCCATCATCGTATGGTGTCTTTAAGATTTTTAGCTTGGCATTTTCTGGGCACCAATATACAATCCGAGACCCATGATTCTGTGGAGGATGCACGCACCACACTGCAGCTATACAAACACTACTTGAAACTACAAGCTGATAAGAAATTTACTGCCGCTTTAAAAAATCTTTATGATCGGGGCAAACGATTGCAATGGAAAGTACCAGAAGATTAAATGAAGACAGAAAAAAAGCAAGCAGCATTTAATCTTAATTAAAAAAAATCATATGATGACAAAAAATACCGTCGTTTTTACAAATGAATATAATTTTTAAACAAATATTAGAAAAATTATTAAAAAAAAAAACAAAGTACAAACTGACACCGTACCGTGAGCAAAAAAAGTTTTACCCATTTTAAATGACCACAACCCCTTTTTAAATAATATTTTTGTTTTAGACTTTACACAAAAGAAACAAAAAACTTACGTATGTACACTACTATTGTATTGACTCTATTTTGTTAGATTTTTGTTTTAGACATTTTATATTAAAAAAAAACAAATGATTAAACACCATCACTTACACTAAAAATAATAATAATAATAAAAAATTAATTAATTAAAAAAAAAATACGCATTAAAAAAATAAAAATAAACCGCTCAATATTAAACATATAAAATCATTTAAAAAAAAATCCCAAAATATATTTTTTTAACAAGAAAACATTTTTGGGACATAAAAATATTTAAAAAAAAAACAGTTATAGAAATTATATTTTTGAAAAAGATAAAAAAAGATAAATAAAAAATTATATTAAGAAATGTGTTTTTAAATTTATACAACGAAGTTTTTCTTTATTTTTCCGATGAAGAAAAATACTTTACAATATTATTTGATGATCCTAGAATGCCTTTTAGAGTGGAGTTAATGTTGAATAAAATGTGGTGTGTGTGTGCATTATCTGGAGTTCACTGTAATTCCATAAAAACAAATACTGTACAATAAAACAACGGCCTTGCATGGTTTACCGACCAAGAGTATGATTTGTCTTCTAATAAAAGCGTTAATTAACAAACAAAAATAAAACATGTAAGAGCGCTAAATTGAAAATTTTTTTTTTGTATATATCTTGAAAATTGTTTTTCTTTTAAACTTTCCCAAAATGCATGTCTTACACACAAATATAATCATTTTTGTGTAAAAAAAATTTTTTTTTGCTTATATATTCTGTAATCTTTTACATAGAGAAGTCGATTAAGCAATGTCTGTATCTATGTTAAAATCAACTTTCCAAATCTCTCAGATGCATTCCGAAATTTGTTTTTTTTTTAGCTTTTAGATGAATTTAAATAGTTTTTTTATGACATGCACTTATAATAAGGTAATTTCAGAAGGTCCTGCACCAATCGGTATACAAAAACAAAATTGTTTTAGGCCTCTTTCGACAATTTTAAAGCTTCAAATTACTATTGCGTACTTTCCCCCATATTTCTAAACAATTTTTAAGTTTATTGAAGCTTTATTGATTGAAATTTTCATACAAAATTTGTTCAATAAACCTTCAATAAGTTTAAAAATTTTTTTATAAATATGGGGGTTTGTTTATAAAATACATAGTTTTGCTACAAAAATTAACAAAGAACATTTTGAATTATTTATTTAAGCAATTATTTAACTCCGACTTAAAATCACCGTCATTTAAAACATTTTTGTGGTGAAGACACCTATTTATTAATTTAAACCCACTTTGATAAAGTAATTTTCAAAAAAGGCCTGATAAAAGATTTTTGCACAAATAAAAATAATTTATTTAAATAAGCTTTTTTCACTAAAGTAACCTTTAATTCATTTTAGCAAATTGTGAATATCACACTTTTTTAACTTTAATTCAATTTTAATTAAATCGAAAGAAAAATCATTTTTTATTTTATTTTTATACAATATTTAAATAATATACAATTTTAAATCGCTTAAATTCTTTCTAAAAATGAAATGAATTAAAAAACAAAAGAAAGACATACAGATTTAAAAAAATTAAGTAAAATAGAAAAATGAAAAAGAAGGGGTCAATATTAAGTATAAATAAAGAAAAATTTGTTTAATTTAAATTAAAATTACCTCGGGATCGTATGCTAAAATGAATGCTTTTAATTTTTGGATTTTTTTTTTTCATTTTTAAATATTATCATAATCTTCATCCATGTCCAAATATGAATCATTTTTTGTCGTTGCAGACGTTGATGTCTTAGCTGTGACAGCGGCCGCTAAAGCAGTTGCCTTGGCTGTTACTGAAGAACAAGTTGAAGTAGAATTTAATGACTCTAATAACATTGCAGCTTTGGAATAACGAGATTGTTGATCAACAATAGAAGTTGTTTTAGCAGATGTTTTTGTTTTGTGAATATGTGATGATAATGATGATGTTGTTGTTGTGGGTAGAGGGGGCGGCGGTATAGTTGGTGTACCAATACTTATTTTGGCCGACGCCGAGGCAGAGGTTACAATATTAGAAAGATCTATATTGATGATTGGTTCGGCAGAGAAATTGAAGGCCGTTTTGTTACCAGACATATTAGCTATATTGGCAGGTGCACTCAATGGTGTTGAAGCGGCAATGGTTGTCGTAACCCCTAACAGTGGTAAATTACTATAGTCTATTTTTACTACTGGCTTACTGCAATAATCAATGTTGACAATAGGCGCAGGTATGGCAGTTTGTTTTTTTGCAGAGTTCAGGGTATTTGGTTTATAAATGTTGTTGTTATTATTGTTCTCCAAATTCGTTGGCATGGAGTGCGATTGATGTTTCAGTCGGGGTTGTTGTTGCTGCTGATGCTGGGGAACTGGACCTGGTATTGAATCGAAACGTGCTAGTTTGGCTGGCACGCAACTATCAACATTTGCTTGTCCCACTGAAGTTGTATGTCGTATTACCGAATTTGGATTCGAACTAATCGAACGTTTTAAATAATTCCTTTGATATTGTCCCACTCCTCCTCCATTATGGCCATTCGAAGCTACAGGCTGTATTCGTCCAGCTTTTAATGACGTTGACGCCATACTTAAATCGTATGGTGTATCCGAGTCGGGATATTGTTCTTCAGGTGAACTCTGATTATCCTCTTCTTGGTAATTAGCCGCTTCTTCAGCTATGCTTATATCTGGTATATTTCGTACCAGTTCGCGCAAAAAATCAAAACGTTGTTCCGACATAATGCACTGTTTCATGTGGGAAGTTGATAGGGTCTTGGCATTTCGAGAATTGGTAATTTTTAGAGTTTTCTTTAGCAGCGATTCAACGAAAAGCTCTAATGTCCTAGGTAAACATCAAAATGAAATAAGAAATCGGATCAAATGATTCCATTTGAGTTTAAAAGTTAAGAAAACCAATATTTTGTTGTTAAAGGTTAGGGCAAATTTCATTTGAAAAACTGAGTGCTATAAAATGTTTAAGTTTTTAAATTAAATTTTAATTAATAGCATAAACATACATATGTATGTACATGTGTAATTCCAAATTAGTTTTATTTAAATATGCGATTTTAATAAGCGTTTTGTTGATGAAGAAAAATTAGATCTAAGAACTCAGGTTTTTTTATACATTGTAATACATATTTAAGTATATTTGGCCTGGAAGGCTTTGTATTATTTTACTAAACAAAAATTATGTAAATGAATATGTATGTATAAGAAGAGAAGTACAGTACGGAATTGTAGATGACAATGTTTAAAAAAGGATTCAGGGAGCAATTCTGTTAAACATCTGTTACATCTGTAAAGAAATGTTCATTTAGTTTGGTTAAATTGTTTGAGAGACTGAATAAACATACAAATTCATTTGTTAAAAAAAAAAAAAAAAAAATCTTTTTCATCGGCTCAAAATAAATAAAATTAAAAAAATACAGTAATTTTTGTTAAAAAAAAATTAAGTTATTTTTGTTGAAAACAATAAAAATAACATGTTTTTCTGATATAAAAGATAAAAAAAATAATATTTTTTTGCTCAAAAATATAAAAAATTGCAGTCACTGTTGAAAAAGTCAAAAATTGTTTAGTAAATAAAAAAGTTAAAAACAATTCTTAAACTTGTTTTGATTTTGGTTCAAAAAGGATATAAATTATAATTGGTACAGCTTGGGCCACCTTTCCAACTTCCTCGTCACTTTGCATAATTTTTTTTATACGTCCCTGTAAATAAACACAAAATTAGTATATACATACATATTACTAACAAATTACCAATAATAAAACAATATAATAAAATGTGGTACAAGTCGGCGGCAGAGAAGCAAGCCGATGGAAAAAAATCGGCGGCGGCTGAAGAAGCAAAAATTTTCGGCGGCGGCGGCTTAACGGCTTTGCGCCGAAAAACATATAACTTAAAAAAAAATGGTTAAAGTGCAATTTTTAAAAATTTTTATATGAAAAATTAATTTAATTTGAAATTTATGTATGTAACAAGAAACAAAAACGGCTTGAAATTCAGCCGTTGATCAGCCGAGTGTTTCGGCGGCGGCTTGACTTGCTAAAAAAATTCAGCTAGTCGGCTAGCCGCCAGTCGCACCGGTACGGCTTGCTTCTCTGGTCGGCGGTGACGTTACTACAATAAAAATCGACCATTGACGAATAGCCGCTGTTTTTTTTATAGATCAGCTTGGTACTCTGCTGGCCTAGCCTTATATTAATTTACTTTTTAATCTTTATTTTTGTTTGTTTTATTAATTCTTAAAAAAACACTTACCGCTGGAAAACGTGCATTGTATTTTTTCTTTTTCGATGGCATTTTTTCTTTTAACTAGTTTTTTTGTATTGTTGCCTAATGCCTAAACGTTTGCACAATTCACTTTTATTTTTCTTTTATTCTTTTTAGATTTCCCAAATATTTCTTTTTATCGCTTTGTGTTGTTGTGTTCTAAAAAATCTATATGACAGTTGCAAATGATAGCTTTTGCTTCTTTTTTTCACTTTTATTTAATATTGAGAATTATTCTAAACAGATTTTGTATTAATAAATCTCATGTTAAAAATAAAGTTTTTGTTAATATATTTATTAAATACATAATTATATATTTATAAAATTTGTCTAATTTATGTATAAAACTTATTTTTCACTCGAAGAACTAATAGAAAAAATCTGACTTGGCGTGCTTAACAAGTGCTGCCGGACTATTGGATAAATTATTAAGAAATGTGACGGAGCAATCAAATGCAATAGGCAAACGTATACATAATTAAATCGCTAGACAAAAATATTATATATGTACATATGTGTCTATGTACATAATAAAACATTTTATTAGATTTTTCTATAAAATTTCTATACATTCTTTACGTATATTAAAATTGTTAAGAAATTCTTTTGTTTAATATTTCAATAGTTAAATTTAAAATTATAAATTTTGAATTCTTAAAAACGTATTTTAGAACATCTCACATTATTTAAAAGAAAAAAAATAAATTCCAAAATTAGGACCTGTTAAGGCATCTAAGCTTTTTTATCTAAATTTGAAAAAAAAATTCTTGTATAAAAATTGGAAACCGACTACTTTGCTCCTTTTATATTTTCTGACCTAATAGTTATGCCTTGGACAGCTGATTTTTCGTTTCATAATATTTGTCACAAGGCGCATAAATACCAGGTGGTGTCGAAAAGCCAGCTGATCTCCTTTTTTTTGCATAATTATGAGATTCATCTGTCAAAAGTTGTTTATGTTTATCTCTTTTAGCTCCCGCAAATAACTAAAACAACAAATATTTGCCTTGATTCACTTGACATCTCAACATCGAAAAAACAACAAAGTTTTACTTGTTGTAATCTCAACGCCACCTAATGTTGATGCGCCTTGATTTGTCTCTTCGGTCTTTGACAATAAATTTGTTCACGCTCTTTCATCACCGCTTCAACCACAGACTAAACACTTCAACATATTGCATGATTGCAATTAATGGTACCGCAGAAAATTAAAATTTTTTTCTTTATGACAATTTAGTAAAAACTTGATGTCCCAGTATAATACAAAAAAAGATCCTTGCAAAGCTAATGCCTGTAAAATTCAAGCCTGTTTAAGAGGTTTGTAGAAGCTGCTCGAAAATGTATGAATAAATTGCGGTACATTTTATGCATTATATAATTTCTGGCCCTTACAGAAAACAATTACCAAGAAGACAAGTGCTTAGAGGTGCTGGAGCAAATGCGCCAGTGCTGTTTGAAGTGGCATAAGCAATCTTTATGTTGTTCTGGCATCCCTTTGGAACGTCCATATATTAGTGAAAATTCGATTGGAGAAAAAAAAAGTGCAAAAGAAAAACGTTAAAAGCATCACATTGCTAAAAGTGGTAAAGAAAATTATAAATCCATAAGCATAACTTTTTAAAAATTATAAAACAATTTAAAAATTTTCTTTAAACCGGTTTATTGTTCAATTTTTTATTTTTTAGAAAAATAATGCCAAATCCCTCTATACCGCCCTACAAACCACCAAGAGAATTGCAAGAAATTCTTGACCAACAAGCCACACAACGTAAACGTACCGCTCAATTGCCCAAACGCAATTGGATACACCGAAATCCCCGTTTTTTCCAAATCACCTTTATAACCGCTTCATTACTGGTGCTCTTTTCACGACCTCTATACGACGCTTTTTTAGAGGAATCATTTCCAGTTTTAGGCGAAAAAACAAATTTCAGGAAACGGCACGAGTAATGGAATCAGTACGCAAAGCCAAGCAACGTATACGCCAATATCCATTGCTCTTGGGAAAATGTGCCGAAACGGCTACAGTTTATGCCGCTTGTGTTAGTCGTGATTTAAATGTACAACATAAGACGTGTGACAAGGAGTTTCAGCTATTCAAAGAGTGTCTACAAAACGCAGCAAAGGAAATGAAAACTAAATTATAAACAAAAGAAGCGAATAATAAATTTAAAATATACTAGCATACTATAATAATTTGAAAACACACATTCTTATCCACTAATGCCAAATTATTGAAAATGCACCGTTTTAAGGAGTATATATTAAACCTTTCGTTCCGTTTCCATATTATTATATCGATATTAATACGTTTAACTTTGATATGCTATGGACAATTACACGATCAGCATTCAGATGTGCCCTATACGGATATAGATTATAAAGTTGTTACCGATGGAGCCAGACAAATTTTAAAGGGTAATACTCCATTCAAACGTCACACATATCGCTACAGCCCTTTGTTGGCCTATATGCAATTACCCAATGTGCTGCTACATCCCAGTATGGGCAAAATTATCTATTCATGTTTTGATCTTTTAGTGGCTATCCTAATTTATGGAATTGTCCGTTCCGAATTACAATCACAATGCAACAAAGCTGTTCAATACCTATTAACGAAATATGGTAGAGTGACAAGTGCTAATTATGGAAATACTGATGAACGCAACAGACCGGCCCTAATAGCAAAAATATCAGCATGCTTCTGGCTTTACAATCCTTTAACAGCTGTTATATCTACACGAGGTAACGGCGACAGTTTTTCCAGTTTTTTTGTTATACTCACCATATATTTGCTGGCTAAATCTGAGGGTTGCTTGCAGAAAAGTAAACGTAATTGGTGCATTTTTCTAGCTGGTTTTGTCCATGGTTTTGCCATACATTTACGTCTTTATCCTTTACTATTTAGTTTAGCTTTTTATCTAAGTTTGTCAGAGCGTTTGGTGCGCTCTTTTAAACAGTTTTTACGCATAATACTGTTCCCTTCCAGCCAGCAATTGCTGCTAGTGTTTGGTACATTTTTAAGTTTATTTTTAACAACTGGCTTCTTTTACTATCTATATGGCTGGCAATACATATACGAAGCTTATCTTTATCATTTTGTACGCAAAGATGCGCGGCACAACTTTTCCTTATATTTTTTAATGCAATACCTTAGTGACTCAGGCGCTATAGAAACTTCTTTACTTGAAAAATCTCTTATTATGTTGCCCCAAGTTATTCTCATTTTATATCTGAGTTTTGCCTTTGGTCAATTTAGACAAACTCTTCCATTTTGCATCTTTGCCTTAGCCTTTGTAATGGTTACCTTTAATTCTGTAGTAACCTCACAATATTTCGTTTGGTATTTAGCATTACTGCCTTTATGTCTTAATAATTTACAATCTATCAGTTGCATGCAAGGTATTGCCTATTTCGCTTTATGGTTAGTGGCCCAGGGGCTGTGGCTATTGCCGGCTTATCTATTGGAATTTAAAACATGGAACACCTTTTATTGGATAGGTGCTCAAAGTGCCTTTTTCTTTATGGTAAACAATTTACTATTGGCGCGTTTGATAGAACACTATAGCTTTATGTCGTTTAAGGTTAATTTTAAGAAACTTTTTTAAAACAAAAAACCATGCAGAATTTAATAAAAAAAAACCCCAATTCATATATTAATCTGTAGTTATATATGCATAAGAGTTACATACATTAATATAAATTTTTAGTAAAAAAAAACCATTAATTTTTTCTTAATACAAAATCTTATAACTTAATAAATATTAAACAAGTCTACAACTTATACAAAAAAAAATATCTCCTTTTTGTTTAAATTTTAATAGAACATTTTAAAACAAATATACCTATGTTTGTACATGAAATCAATCAGAATCGTCTAAATAAAGCTCTTTTTAAAGATTTTCTTTTCAAAAAAAAAAAAAAAANCAAAAAAAAAAAAAAACTAAATAAAAGGTTTTAAAAAAAATTCAGCAATTCCTACATTTTACTATATATTCATAATTCTTGAAAATAGCTACGAATTATGTATATATTAATAAAATTTTTATTTATTTTTATTTAAGTGGTAAGGGTATATATAGGTTTGTCATTCCGTTTGTAATT
>NDXZ01006547.1:0-21055 GCA_003055125.1 Paykullia maculata | reverse complement strand
GAAAAAAATGGAAAAAGCACTCATAATATGGCTTGAGGACAAATGCACAAAATCAAATTCCCGTAGACGGAAAATATATCAAACAGCAAGCATTAAGGTTTTATAAAATGATAAAAGACGAACAACCGTCTAGATTAGAGTGCATATTTTTTTTATCTTTAATAACTATGCTTGTTAAAATAAACATTGAATATGTGATTTAATTAAATAAACATAAATACTTGTTCTTAAAAAATCCTTGTTTTTCACTAATTTTAATAGGTTTTAGAGATAAGAAACCAATCCCCTATTTTTGCATACGATCAATGTCTTTTTTTACACGGTTTTTTCTGGAACCAATCTACCGTGTAAAAACAGAATTAGGTGTAATAGTAATAAAGATTGTATGTTTAATACTTTATTTAAAAAAAAGCAAACGAAAGTTTATTTATAAGAGTGTTTTATTTAGGTAATGTATAATAAATGTTTAAAAGCATTATAAGAGAAGACAAATTATTTGTTTAACTCTTTCTCTTTTTAAAGTACGAGTAAACAAAACTGTTGCATATTTTATGGGTGTTGTTATTTTTTTTTTTCATTTAAACCTAACAGTCTTATACAGACTTATATAAAGCTCTCTAGGCAATAATAACTGTTAAATATTTAAAAATTTTAAACATTTTATTTAAAAGTCTCAAATGGTTTAGTTATCAATTGAAGAAACATTTTTCTTTTAACAACATGCAATCATTAAACATATGCCATTAAAAAGAAAATACTTACGTAATATATCCCTATTGTTTGCTTTTTATGGAAATAAAAATTTCCTGGAAATATGTAATAGTGCAAGTAACACCCCCACCGGCTCATAACTTTCACTTAAACAATATTTATTGTTGTTTTTTGTTTAAGAAAATTGATTTTTTCAGGACATGACATTAAATACAAAAAAAGCAAATGCGCAGGATTTGCTTCTCCGCAAATAAAAATAAGAGAAATTAATACTCTTCACTATAAAAGAACTCTCTTAAAAAAATAATTGTGCAACACAACACTTCAATACATCTAAAGAGCTAAGAACTTCCACAAAAAGAGCATTTTTAAAGAATTTTCTTTTGATTCGTTAAAGTCTCGCCAGCTATAAAGTATTAAAAAAGAAAAAAAAACGAAAACGGATATTGCAACAAGTAGTTTTCAAAATACCGACAAAGATTTTTATCACTTGATTCAAGTTGTACACTGGCAAAAATATCTCACTTTACACAGCAGAGACTGGCATTGAAATAAAGAAAAAGTTGGCAAAACTATAAAGTTTTCGTTCTAAACGAATAAGGGTAATTTCTAGTAATTTCATTTCTTTAAAGCCTTTTTTTTAACGATGAACTCAAATCTAGATAATATCAAAGGAAGCGAAAAGCCAACCTACAAATTTAACTTGTAGTTACATAAATAAATCAAATTCAAACTATTTTGTGTTGAGTGCTGACGAGCGTAAAGTTATACAAGTTTTAAAAATTTAAATAAATAAAAAAATCATATTTCTTTTCATATGAAAATAAAAACCAAAACAACCCAAAGTTTCTATACAAAAACAAAAAATATTTCCCAAATTTTTACTTAATTTTTTTTTAAGTTGTGACAATTTTTTATATTCAGAGGTGCATTGTTTTTTACCCTTTTTTTAACAAAAAAGGCTTATTTAAATCAAACTAGTTTTAAATACGAAAACTTATTCAATTTTCTTTATAACATTCATATTCTGTTCGATTTCTATGAGAAAAATTTAGATAAGTTGGGCCGTTTATATTTAAAGGTTATTGACATTTTATGAAAAAAGAATTACCCAGAATCTAGCAAATATTCTATGAAAACAATAAGCAGAATGTATTAGTTTTCTGTAAAAACATATCAGATAGATTTTGACCAGGTCATTGTTCTACGTAGAATGCAGTCCATGACTAACAACTGCGTAATTTGTTTCAATAAAATACGTATAAATTTCTAACCATAATTAAACTCTGTTAGACTTTTATTGCCAAAACGAATCAACTTTTAAGAAAAATATGTTTTTGAATTTAATTTTGTTTTACTCTTGCAACATGAAAGGTTTTTTACCGAATAAGCTTGAGTTAAAATAATTTAAGTACAATGTCAAGGTATTCGCTTTAACAACGACAGCACGATAGTTGTTAACAATATCATTGTTAATTAAGAACTCGAAACATGTAATTTGAATAAAGTCCTAAAATTCGTTTTGAAAATTTACTAAAATCCTAATTAAATTATAAAACCACGACTAGTGATTAATCTATAACTACAAATCTACAACATAATTAATTTGACACTTTAACTATAAATGATAAAATCCTTGTTACCAGTAACAACAAATGTCAATTAACAATGAAGCAAATTTAATTATCTTCTTTTTACATTTTTTTATAATTTTTTTTTTATAAGTGAGAGTGTGAAAAGCAGAGTACCTTTTTCCACAGACAGGTTATCAGTAGCAGAGAAAATTTTTAAAATTTTATTGAAAAACGATTTGTATATGTGCAAATTAATGTATTTCAAAATAATGCTAAAATAGCTTATCTTGCTTAGGGCCGTTATTGTGACCTACCTATAAAGAGTGTGATAAATAAAGTAACTTTTTTTTTAGATTAGAATTTTTTTTAATAAATGTTTATTTTTATTACGAACTTTATTTGTTTTAAGACAATTATTTTAGTTTTAATTCTGGCTCTAGTTCATTTTAAATTTTCTATGAAAATTTTTTTTTGTAATAAATTTTTTAATTTTTAGTCGAACTAATTTATTTAAACGATTTTTTCTATTTATTCTGGCTCAAGTTCATTTTTAAATTTCTTCATAATGAACACACGGCCCGGTGTTATATTCTTAATGATCAACTATCCGTTGATGACTGACCAAAACAAATGATATAAAAACAAAAAGTTGTACTAAAAATGCAACAACTGCTTTATTGCCATTGGTATGATGGTTAAGCAGGACAAAAAAAAAAAGAAAAAGATACAACAGAAAAAGCTTTAAATGATTGTGTGAATGATATTTCGTTCTCACTCACTTAGTGATAGAAATTATGAATATCGGCGACTAAGAGTCACCATATTCTATTTCCTAATAAACTTTTAGTAGATATGTGTGTGAGTATGAGTGAATATATGATATTTACATCTTACACTAAAATACCGTTCAAAGACTGCTGATGATAAAACTGTATCTAGTTTCGAAAATGCATTACACTCGGCTAGTGTCGGCAAACTTAATTTTTCAGTATATTCTTCAATTATCACAAAGTCGAGGTTTACACGAGGAAACAATTGGAAGGGAAACATTTATTTTGTTTTTGTTTTGTTAGTAAATTACGGAAATAAGGGAATGATACAAATTCCCCACCCGTAATTTGTTACCAAACTAAATGTTTTTCTTCCAATTGTTTCCTCGTGTAAAACCCGATGAAGAAATATAAAAATGAACTTGAAAAATTCATTTAAAGTAACTTTAGCTAAAGTGAACAACAAAGTGACCTTAAACTTTTTTCATTAACACAACTTCCATTTAAAATAAATTTTACAATTGGTTTCTGGTCTAGCATAAATGCGAGTTTTAGCTTAAAGTAAATGTTTTATCTATCCGATAACATCCTCTCTTTTACTATTGGTAAGTTCTAAAAACCGCCCTTTAAACCCGTGTGTTTATTTCATGTAGAAAAATATTATTGGAATTAAAAAGAATCACACTTTTTTCAATTAAAGTATTATGAAAGTTTTAAAATAACATATAAGAGTTAAAATTTGGAATGTTTTCTTTTATTTTGTACATAATTACTTAAATAATAACTACTAAAACAAAGGAAATATTAGTATAACCACAAATTTTAACAAAAAAAATTCAGAATTAAGCAAAATAGCCTATAATCTTTAAAGGCAACTAAAGTTATTTACAGAGATTTAAACTAATTATGATTATCGCATTGTTATTAGATTGTAGAAATATACAGTGCTTTCTTATATTTTCATGTGGAATTTTTTAAAGGTAAACTTCTAAATAACTCAAAACAAAAGCTCCAGGCAATTCTTTTATTATTTTCCTAATTTTATGTATTTACATATATATTTAACTTGACACTCTTTGCACTTTCAAAACTTGAAAAAATACAAAATATGTGGAATGTAGAACACAAAATTTTCGAGTTTTTTAATTACGAATAATTTTACAATTTCACATTAAATAATATTTACACTCGGAATACAGGACAGGGACGATCTAAATGCATTTTTGTTAGTTAGAATGAGATTTTTAAAATTCAAAACTTGCAAAATGTAATTAAATTGTTTTTTTGAAAAACACTTTTCGAATAACATTCATTCATTCATTGTATTTATTTGTTGTTGATTTAACATTATTTCAACATCATAAATATTTATTCATAAAAGGCTTTATTTTGTTTATAATTAATATTTAAATTTATAGAGTTGACCAATAAAACAAAATAATTTTGCAACTAATTTTTCCTAAAACTAGTTTACTTGGCTGGATAATTGACTGACCCGACCTAACCACAATCTATTTACATATAAATGTACATAAAATATACAATTGTATATAAGTACATATTTGCTTGTATAGGTATGTATGTTTGTGCTTTAAGAGCTCTATAGCAATGGAATAATTCTAATTTTCACAGCGTGTTTCTGATAATCTGTAAGGATCATTATTTTGTGTTTATGTACTTGGTCATAAAATACATGAATACAAAGTAATCGGAACAATAGTCGTGGTACGTCCCATACAAACAAAATTTAAAAAATTAACGCAGAATTTATAAGACGATATTAGTTAAGAGTTGGCTAGATTACAGGATTTGGCATGACACCCTTCAAATAAAGAAAGTATTGTAAAGCGTACATATATATATATGTATATCTTAGCTAAAGTCTTTAACTTTACAGGCGTTACTTTACTCTGATAGGAATAGAGCAGTGGTACAACAGAATGCTATAACTAATATAAACCCTCATATTTATAATAAACTTTAAAGTTTATTTAACAAAATTTGCACACAAAATTTGTTTTATAAACCTTTGATAAATTTAAAAATTGTTTATAAATGTGGGGAAAATCTATATCTTTAAAATTTTCCTAAATCCTTATTTAAGCCAGCCTTGGACGGTTTACTGAAATTATTTATTACACCTAAAAGCCGGTATATACATAAATAATTTTTTTACTTTATAGTGTCTCCTTTATTTAAGTCCAAAATAAGTGACTTGAAATTTTTACCAAAGATCCAGAAAATTAGTTACACTCGTTCCAATAAAGGTGTAGCGAAGCACACCGGGTCTCTGCTAGTTACTTATGTTTGTATATATGTGTGTACATTACATATCCTTCAATTCATTTATCTAACTAAAACTCTATTCATACAATATTACATATAAGTAAATTTAGTTTTGTTATTGCAAATCATATACAAACATCAATCTTACAATCAGAATTAACGTCATTATTATGAAATTCAAATTGGATTTGTTATTTCTGTAGCTGCATGATTGTGTGTTTTGAAAATCAAGTGTTAAAATTATTATAACAATTTATGGAATAGTGGAGTTCACACCGAATTCGGTTCTTGTTATTAGTTAAGTTCCACAACAAACTACAAATTTACCAAACAAAATGTCTGGGGAGTTTATCGAGTAACAAGTACCGAATGCGATGTGAACTCTACTTATTTCAGTTTTGATTTGTTGTTAAACACAATGTTCCATACAAATATATGTATGTATGCACTCGCATGTAAACATAAATTATGAATTTTAATTAAAATTTTAAACAAGAAGTTTTCTTTTGCAACGAAGTATTAAAAAGTACTCTCGCTCTCTCTTGCCCCTTACATTAAAAATAATAAATTTGTTTATTTTATTATTAAATTTTTTTCTTTAATTCTATGAAAAAAAATAATTATTTAAATCATTTGTTTTTTTCACAGCAATTTCTCTTAACACCCCACCGCATCAACAACTGAACGTGAAATGAATTTGGAAAATTTACTTTAAATCTTAATACATTTTTTTTAATTTTAAAAAATTTTACCAACAGAATTTCATTACATAGTCGTCTTACGCATCCTCAAAGTTTTCCGCTAATCCAACACATATCCAATAATCACAGTGTTGCAACACCTACACAAAAGACAGGCACGATAGTCAATGGTAACACTGTCCGCTTTGAAACATCTTCACCTGCTTCCAATACCACTTATGACAAATGTAATTGATGTTGCATATTGCGCCTATGTCTAGATGGCTGCCGGTGTGAAAAAGTGGCTACATGCTAATTAAGTTTAATGAATATAACTTTTACAATTTAAAATGCAGAAACTGTGGCAGAATTTTTACAAACTAAGAGTTAATAGTACATTTTAAGATTCAATATTTTACTCAAAATATAAAACGAATTTAAAAAATTATACATTTTTTAATTGTATTCTTAGTTAGTTTGATTAAAGTAATCTTTCAAATTTTTAAAAAATTTGGCCTTTCTTCGAATTGACATTTATAACTTTTAATTTATTTGCAATTTTTCAAAATCACATTTACAAAAACTAATTAGAATTTTCAGTTTACGTTTAAATATGTATTATCTACTTTGGCGCTTGCGAAGCAGTTGTTTCACTAAATAATCTGATGATAGATTTAATTTTGATGACATCAAATTATTACAAGAAAACTGTATTATGACAGACTAAGAAAAATATTTTGTTAATTAAAACTACAACCACCCAAGACTGTGAAGTGCAGTTACAAGATGACAGTGACTGATTGTGCAAGGGGTGTACCGAACACAATCACTTGCTCACCCCACAATAACCCTTAGCATCTATAGACGACACAAAAGCCCAACTGATGTGCCAGCAATGGACAAGGTGAAATCTTTTAACATGAAAGTTTTCTCAAAAAAAAAATCGAAAAAGAAAAAAACAAAAACCAAAAGTAAGGGAAAGAAGGGAAGTATTTTAAAAAATTCTTTCATTTTAAACATGTATTTTATAAATATTTCAGATATTTATGTATATTTAAACTGGCTTTCCATCTTCTGTGATATTTAGATTTTTAATTAATTGGAAGACATACAACCAACCGTCCATACAATTAATTACAGTTTGATATTGAATTTATGTCAATGTATTTACAAAAGATGATGGACGGATAAATGTTTGATTATTTGTTGGGACAGTTATGGGTGTTCGATGATCTCAGCATTTTCGCTGATGTGTGTTTATTAACCCAGCAAACATTAAGTTAAGTTAAGTTATTTTTTTATTTTAAATAAACTATTCTTCAATATTTTGTAAACCTTAAACTCGTTTAGGCCTAAACTGAGTACAAGACATTTCTCAAATTAATAGGAGACTTTCTTTATTGTTGAGAAAATTATAATTTGCAAAATTGTTTCAAATCATTCGCAAACGTTTGCAACTTTGATTTACTGGGTGTTTGAGATTGATGTTGCGCTCAATCTCTGTTGAATAGCAGTCACTGCCAATAAACTGCTGCTATTGCAATCGCAAGAAATGATAAACCACTTAAATTAGTTTGTATTTTCGGTATTAAAACACACAAACACGCATACATATGCATCATTACAACCATGTGATGGCATGAATTAAAAGTGGTTATAATGGGGGCGCTAAAAGCACGAGAGGAGACTAGACAAAATGTTTAAGCCTTTAGGCAATATCTTTAAAGGTGTGTATGTTTCGACACGACTGAGGCATCAATACACCTTAAGCGTTAATTAGAATTAAAATTGATTTATTTTGTCACAGGTACAGATTGCAGGTGTAACGATATTCAGGTTGTTGTAAAAAATGTATTTTAATGGATTTTTTAATAAGCTAATAAAAATACTTTTTACCCTCTAATATTGATGGAACGAACACCTCCGACGACCACATTATGAATGGTTAGTCGTGTTACTTACCCCTTATTTAATTATTCATTGAATAATATTGCTTTACTCTCAAGTTCTTTTATCAACAGTTTCAAATAACAATTCATTTATTTACCTGTAAATAGAAAGAGAAAAAAAAATGGTTACAGAAAAAAAGACACTGACAGGGATGATAAATAAATATTTGGATTATTTTTCAATAAAGTAAAAATAAATAATAATTTAATTAAATTACAACAACCTAACAAATCACTATTCAGGTCAATGTAAATAATAAAAAAGAATAAAACAAACAATAAAATGATGAAATGGAATATTGCAACGAAAACACGTTTACAATTAATATGAAGTAAAGAACAGGATTTTCAAAGGGATTTTGTTTTTTGTAGTCTATAAAAAAAAACAGTTAAATACAGGCCACAAAAAAAAATTTCAATTTAAACTATGACAGATTTATCTACCTTTTTAGCTACGTACTTTAAGCTTAAGTGTTTTCAACAAAAAAAAAAAAAAAAAAAAAAAAAAAAAAAAAAGGATTAAATTTCACAAGATCAATTTATTTAAACGAAACTTATCTTTTTAAAGCACGCAAAAATTACTGAACTTGATTGTAGAGAGAGAAAGTACATCTACGTTGGAAACTAAACATTAATCTACCGCCATATAAAAGCCGCTTAGCACTCATTGGACTTCCTACATAAAAAAGTCGAAGAACTGTTTTTAATATCGTATTTGTCCTTAATCTTATTAAAGGCAAAACTGATTCCATGTGTCTTGTAAGTAAAATATGCATCAACGTTCCTAACAGACAATTAAGATTTTATGTACCTCTATATTTAAAATTTCATAGATCGAACTACGTGAATTTTGATCCACTTTGTGGATCTTAATAAATTGTATGACCAGATAGACTTCTCTGATAATGTCGATGAATCTAGAAAAATACTAATAGAGTATCTTAACTCAAATCTGGCTACTTGAGACTGTTTGTAGTATTTTGTTTATATAATTGTATTGTTGTTATTTTGGATAGTGCTTAGCTGTAATTTATGTATATGTAGCTAATTTAAATGAATAAATAATTAAACATTAAAAGACATTACTATTACGCTTGTCACTTTTACCACAAAACCCCTATTCGATAATGCTTTAAAGATTATAGTCCTGGGTTTCCCATAAAAGTATGCATCTGTTTGTAATGGATTTTATACTAATTTTTTTAATTGGTCGCAAAAACTTGATTTTTGTTAATGATTTTCTTGGGTGTATTTTAGAATTTTGACAACGACGGCGACAAAGCATCAAGAATGCCCTGCGTTTTTCATTTAATTTAAAGCTATTTCCGAACGAACATTAAGCCTAAAATCAATTTTTTATCCAAAGTTATTCTTAAATTTTGACTAAACCTGGGGGCTAATTCTGGCATTCGAAAGCAATCGAAAATTAACAATTCCAACTGGAATCCAATTGGAATTAATATACCTAAAGCAAACAAAACTCGCACGTTCAAGTAAAACTCGATCGCTATCGAATGACAGAATTAGGCCCCTGACTAACTTTAGATTAAGTAGTTTCAGGTCCGTTTTCACAACTTAGCAATAGTAAAAGTACACCGTAATCTGACAGATAAATAATTTTTGGTAACTTTATGCTAAATTTCACCTTTATGCTAAAGTTAGGATTGCCCGACCTTTACTTTTAACGTATGGTTTGCGAAATTCAAATTGTCTGTACTAGATGAAATTGTAATTTTTTCCTTTTTAACTTTTCAAGCTTGCCACTTTGTATGTAAAAGGTTGTGGTCTGTGATAAACAAAAACCAATATTGCCATAATTTGGAAGTTATAAAATTTATTTTATACAGAAGTTGTGAAAATGAAAAATATCACGTATTTTATAGCCAGCTCATGAAAACGGCCTTTATAATAATAAATATACAGTGAATTCGCATAAATATTAACTTTCATTGACTACTCTAAAATATGAACTTCGTGCGAAAGCTTTAAAATATAAACATTTATTTTTGTATTAAAGTTTTTGATTTATTTTTCATAAATAAATAGTTGTTGTTTTAAATCCAATCAACAATTAATAAAAAAAAAAATTTTAATAAGAAACTTTTATTTGTGTGCAAAAATGTTTTTAAAGGGAAGTTAGATGCCATTCGCATATATGAACAATCTTGCAAAACCGAACTGGCTTGGTTTTAGTTAGTTCATACTATAGTGAGTTCACTGTAACTTAAAGCCACTATTTTCTTAAATAGAAATTTTCATATATCCGTTAAATAATTCATCAAATAAAATAAATTTAAAAAGCAATTGTAGTTAATTTTATTATTAAAGTTTAAGTGAAGGAAAATTTCTTTGTTTGTTAACAAAGCTTTCATCTTTCTTTTAAGATCAATGACCAATTATCAATTAAAATCAATCCTTCAAGTTTCACTGAGGTCTAGGTCTATTGAATATAAATATTTTTAAATAAAAACTAATTTAAAGAAATGTTTATTTTAAATATAAATCTCTCTAAAAATTTAATTTAATCGTTTAATTTTAACGTGAATTCTTTTCTCCCATAAGTCCTGATTGTATTTAAAAAAAACAATTTTTTTAATAAAGAAAAAACCATATCAAGAACAAAAAAGTGTATCAACAACAAAAGCAACAAACCATCCAAAAGTTCAACTTTACATTTTACACGATTTGGGTTGGCACAAACAAGATGTAATTTTTCCATGTTACAACAGACATTTTACCGCCTTTTTTACGTTTGGGTCAGGTCAACAATACACACATATACAGACATAGAACAACATGACAACAAATTAAATATAAATGAGCAACAATAACAACAAAAAACAAAAAGCGTTTAACGCAAAATATGTACATATGATATGCTTCTTTTTTGCGTTAATCACTTCACCTAACTTTTTAAAGACGTATTTTCATAAAAAAAAAAATTTAAGAAAACAAACAACTAATTTTATAAATACGAACATGTTAAAGTGTAGTGATTTACAAAATGCTGGAGTTAATTCTTCTGTATTTAGAAAGTGTCTTAAGAAGAGTGTCAGTATATAGAAAATTATCTACTAAATAAACCTGCTAAAGTTTTTATTTTTATTTTTTATTTTTTTACAAATTAGCTTTTTCAAACATTTTCCTATTTTTAAAGCACTTTTTTATCTTTATTAAGACTAAACAAAAAACAAGTGGGGAAGATCATACACCCCATAACAAACAAAATTAACAGCCTTCTTTGGTTACAGGGTTTCCATAGACAGACTGACAAAAAGACGTTTAACCTTTATTTGACCAAAAAAGAATGGGTTTAGTCGATCAATAAAAGTTAAGGCGTTCCAAAAATTAGCAAAGCACATAAAATCTCTAGTGATGCGTAATTTATTTAGCAGACATCGTTGTAGTTTTAGATTGGCTGAAGGTTTAGGTGTTACCGTTGATCTGTTTTTTAGTCATTTTTAGAAATGTTAAGCTTTTCGGATGGTACTTTGTTGGCACATTTTTCAATATTTATAAAAACTTTACACAAACTTTAAAAGCTATCGCGTTTACAATTTTTCAGATATACCATAAGAAATACCTATGTTCTACGGGATGCCACGCCTACTGTTTGAAGCTCCGCTTTTTTCCTGGGCTATGCAGACTTACAACATAATGATTTCTTTCAGCGTTTAATATGCTGCCGTCAACATGTATGGAAAAGCTGCTGTTTGCTATGCTGTTCATACATGTTGACGGTAGCATTTTAAACCCTGATGTCTTTACACAAAATAACATTTTCTTTGTGTTGGTGTGGTACTGCCACAGGCTTGCTATTTTAGCATTTTTAGAGCTAGATTTGCAAAAACAAAATAAAAAGAAAAAATACTATTTTAGCACTTTTTTATTATTTTGTGGCACAACTGAAAACAACTTAAAACAAATTAAGTCACCTTTTAGTAATATTGTAGAAGAAATGAATTTTAGTCCGGATGAAACGGAAAAAAATTTCAATCATTGAGGCTATAAAAGCAAATAGCTCCGGGATTCCAAACTGAATACAACTCATTTTTAAATTCAAGTACATATATAAGTTTTGAAAATTTACGCAAATCCGTTTAGGAAATTGTCTGTTAAACTTAAAAGCTTGTTTAATGTAAATGTACCTTAATATTTCTTAGGGGTATTCGTTTAACCAACTAAATGCCTCTTATACTTACTATTTAAGCTATTTAACGAATACCCCTATTATAAACAAATAATTTGAATGAATTCCATAATTAAACATATGAGATTTATTTTTGTGCATGTTCATGTGTGCATTTAAAAAAAAACGAAATAAAAATATTTATTGGCTTTACAATTGTTTTAGGAAAAATTTTACAAAATATATCTGGCACTTTTCTTTTCCAATTGTAGAGAATTTTAACACTTTTTTTCTACGATTTAGTACTTTTAATACTTTATTTTATGACAACACTGCCCACTTTTATGGGCTATCAAAGCCTAATTAAAATAGTATTAAAGGTTAAAGCCCTTATGACACTACATTTTTCTGGCATTGTTCAAGTTTTTGTGAGCAGTACAAATATAATGTAATAGAAAAATATGCAAAGTGCAAAGAGTTCAGATATATAAACATAAATAGCAAATTGACAAACAATTTACTCAAGTTATCGATAAAAAATTAAGTTCTGTCAAAAAAAATGTAAAACTGTTTAACTTAAAATTGACATTTCAGGCTTGAAACGCTAAAAGTGTTGCTAAATCACCAGTTTATGGTCAAATACCGCGATTTATTACGGTATTATTACAAATATAACAATTTTTGAGTAAAAAAAAATAAAAAATAAAAAATAAAAAAAAACGAGGCAGTGATCTTTTTTTGCTTATATCTCAGCCGGTTATTGATGATTCTTGCCAGTTTTCAATACCGATTTTCTCGATTTTCTCCCATGAGTGACCTATGGGAGCTACGAAAACTTGATTTCAACCAACACACGGACAGACGGATAGACGGACACACGGACATGGCTAAATCGACATCCCTATCTATAAGGATCCTGAATATATATACTTTATAGGGTCGCAAATGAATATTGAAGAAATTACAAACGGAATGACAAACCTAAATATACCCTTACCACACGTGTGTGTGTGAAGGGTATAACAACAAAAGAGTAAAAACATTGCATTTTTGTTTATGTTTTTTATAGTTTGTTCTTTCTAACATTTACTGTTTCTTCCTATCAATTTTATATCAATTCAATGAAATAGAAATGTAGTGGCATAAGGGCTTAAGTAACACATAGAGAGCAAAAATATTTAAATTAAAGAAGTAGTCTTTAAAATATATCTTTAAATTTCTCTGAAGTAGAAAAAGATTAAGCAACTGGCAAATAGCCCTTAATGGAAATCAGAAATTATGATAAACTTTAAACCCGAACACATGATCACAACAAAATAAGTCAATACAACCTCATTTAAAGTAAAGCAAGTTGTAGTAAAACTTTAAAGCTACCCTACACACATCCAATAAGTTCGATGATTGCGTTTTTAAATTTTTGTGTAAAAAATAAAAAGCAACATAATTGTAGTTTCTAATATTCAGGCAAAAAAAAAAAGAAAACTTTTTTTAATTTCTTGTTATTAAAATAAAATTTAAACCTCATACTAGTAGGATATAGAAAAAATGTATAACAAATTTTCTACCAATAACAATACAAAGACATCTCTTAAAAAAATATTTGTTTACAAATTAAAAAAAAGTTATTAAAAAAATTACCAAAAATAAACCTAAAATTATTTTAATAAATTCACAGTTTACCGAAAATAAATGCAAAACTCTTTTTTAAATTAAATATAACAGTTTGCAAAAGTTTCTATTAGATCAACAACTTTAATGTTTATTCCTTCTAAATAAATAAACAATTTAACGAAAATAGTGCACATAAGCTTCCAAGCCAACATATAAGTTTCAAAAACAAAACTGAATAAAATAATGTATAAATTTCATAAAGTTATAAATAAAAGTCGTTCAACTAGTTTCTAACATAAACTACATTTAGAAAAACATTATAAAATATATACCAACAACAACAAACACAACATCATTTAGATAATATTAAGTAAAATGTAAAAACAAACAGCAGGAATTCAAAACTCATCACCATCATCGTCAACTTTAGGAATAAAGGACAACATTGCAGTTGCTAAAACAATTTTAAGGGAGAACATTAACAAATACACACTTCCATTCATACATACAGGAGAATGCGCTTGTAGGTATGTAAAAGTGTGAGCGTGATTGTGTGAACAGTAGCAAGTGGCAAGGAAAACTATTGTAAAAGTTAATTTTAAAAATACAACATCAAACAAATAACAAACAAAAAAAAAACTACATCAACTACTTTGGTACTTTTGTTTAATACAAATGTTAATCTTACAAAATTGCTATAAAAAATATTGATTTCACTTTCAAATAATTAAATGATAATTATCATGACGAGATGTAACTCAATTTGCCAGCGTTTTTTCTTTTTTTTTTTTTTTCTTTAGAATAAGTCACCAAAAGAAGTCTAATTTTCGTTTCGGTTTCATATTGAAGTGTGAAACAGAGTTGTAGTTCACTTTTAGCATTTCCTTCTGCTTCTTTTGATATTTTTGTATTTTTTTCTTTTCGTTTTTCAAATGCAGCCGAATGAACAGTATAACGATAAAGTTTTTAATTTAAAAACAATTTAATTTAACTATGATATGTATTTTGCTGCTGCTATGGGGAGTTTGAATTAGTTTTAAGTAGAGTCAGTCAGTTATTTTAATGTAGGAGAAGTTAAGTTGTGTTTATTTTACCAAACACATACGAATATTTTATGAGTTTTTAAAGTAACTGTGGATGTGTGATTATTTCCACGAAAGAGTTAAATGCAAAATATGTGTGATTTTTTTCCTCAACAGTTTTGTTTTAAAATCGTAGAGCTGTAAAAATATAAATTGTAAATGAGATTTTTTTCATAATAGAACACGTTTACTTTACAGTCTTTTTTAGAAGTTAGGAAAATAATAGCACGTCAGGCCGACACCCCTACACGACTAGTAGAGTATCATATGAATGATACACACATTTGGCTAATTCAAAAGGTCTCATGAAATCATATGTCCTATAATAATAGCATGACAAAATAAGACGGTTGTGAACGAGCCTTCATATCTAAGTGTGATATTTCAAGTGTAAGTCAGCTGATATAAAGCAAACAATACAAAACAAAACAATTATAAAAATTTGCGACCACAATGTCAAACAGTGAAAAAACTAAAATAAGAGATATTTTGTGCGAAAATATATTTTGGACGTTGTAATGGCTAACTTAAGTGAATAAACATGAAATCAAATAAAAATTTGCCACAAACTTTAGTAAAAATTTTGGTTGAAAAATAAAAATAAACAAAACAGCTGATTGGTAGAGAACTGTGCCGGCCACTTTTATCGGCGGAGGCGACTTGTAGAAAAATGTTCAGCGGCCTTGTTTAATTTTTTTGATATGTCGGTGGCGGCGGCCCCTGAAATTTATTAGAAACTTAGCGTTTCAGAACATCTAGCTTTTTATATATCAAGGGGTATGACGCAGGGGACTGCTGATTGGATATAACAACACAAGAAACATACCATACAGAGTTGTATTATAATAGGACATATTTTGTTTGAATAGCAACAATATTACAATATGCCATGATATGACACCTTGTGAATTAGCCAATTGAATTGATTCAAATATTTTCTATTTTTTTTGCATGCTTGACAAAACTTGCATATTTTATAACTTAGATATTTGTTTAAACTTTTCTTTTAATTTTCGCATTTCTTCTTCTCTTAGACAAACTTTGCTCGATTTTACAAATTCTTTTATGTTAATTATTTCTAATGTAAAACATATTAAGTTTTTGAGCGTCAAGGAGACTTTTGGGTGATACTAACACAAGTAGTAAATAAGTAAATAACTTGTTGCTTGTGATTCACCAAATAAAAAGACAAAGATGTTGTTAAATGTTTTTTAACTGAATATGGCTTCATGTCTGACTGTTTTAGAAGTTGTGCATAGAACGCACCGAAACGCAACCATAAAATCTCACAAATATTTTTAAAATTTTATTATTATTTATTATTCTGTATGATTATTTTAAATGGGAAAATTTTAAAATTCATTTTATTTCATAGAAATGCTGTAGTTAAAATCTAGCAATTTTCTAAAAACTTACACAACAAGAATCACTTGCAAATACTGGCAACTAGAAGAAGTTTATTTGCTTATTGTTGCTTTTAGCAAATAAATTAGATTTTGGGCTTAAAAAAAAATGAAAAAGCAATTGCAGTACAAATATATTGGGATTGTTTTTAAGGCTTAAGAAGAAAAAGCTGGAGAAATAATAAAAATAAATTTTGTGCAACTAAAAGTTGGCTGTGAATTTATGGTAGAGAACGTTGCGTTACGACGCATTACAATAATGTAGTTTTTGATTTAATTTTGACTTTCTCCTTTTTCCTTCTCTTTTTTATCCTTTTTTGTGCACGAATTTTGTTTTTATTTATAATGAAAAGTAATTTAACAAAAGTTTTATAGTTTTGGTTCATAAAAAAAAGGCATTTTATGTTTGAAATAAATGTTGAATGTAGACATTTTTCTACAACCAAAAACTTAACCTTGCAGAACATGCAAACAACAAAAATAATAAAATATTTGTTTTTTTCCCAAAAGTTGTTTTAAAAAATAAAAATTTTGTATTTAGTTACAAAGATTTTTTTGTTTTAATGCATTTCATAAGTTCTTCAACATTAAAAATTCAAATCTACATGCTTCGAAAAACACACAAAAGTTTTTCATCTTTAACTTTTAATTTTATTTTGTTTTCAACTTTTGAGTTTTTAAGAATTGTTTTTTTGCAAATACTTTTGATTAAATGTGTAAAGCTTTATAAAGCGACATTTTCTGTTTTAAAACAGACAAAGAAAGAAAAGCGAATAAAAATAAATTCTTAAATTGTGCCATTAAAACTGAAATATATATATTTTTTGCAACATATTTCAAAACAAAAAAAAAACATGTTTTATTAAGTTTTGGGGAACCTACACACTATAACTTTATTAATAACTAAAGCATACTTCTTGGCTTGATGGTTAAATAAATATCATTGCATAGTTGTTTAGCGTTGGGTTAATGTATTGTAATGTTTATGAAATAAATAAAATTAGTTAAACTTAACATTTATTAACCTTAAGTTTATTTGATATGATGTCAGCACATAAAATCTTCTTAAAGTCAAGTTAAATGACTTGACTCACCACCTTTGTTAAATCACCCCCAACCAAGAGACTACCCCCCCGGATCTAAAGCACAATCTTATGCAAAGTTACATGTAATAAATATTTTGTAGTTTGTCTTATTCATCTTCTTCTTCCATTTCATTATGTTTCCGTTATTCTTTTTATTAATTTGTCTTTATTTTAGTTGTGATGTACATTTATTTGCTATAACGTAATTCAAATTTGTTGGAGATTCCAGTCTGCCCCCCTGCTAAGTTCCGAAACACCATTATAACAGCAGTAAGTATTTAAAAGGGATTCTTGGGCGAACCTTTATTGTTGTTCATTTCTTAGTTGTGTTGTAAGATGTCCTGTTGACAGTTACACATTGGGGAATTTGTAAGTAATTTGCTATTAATTAACATACTTTTTTTTCTTATTAATTTGTTTGTTTGCTACATGTTGTTGTTAATTTTTGTTTTCTACAACCTTAAATGTGTTTAATAAAGCAAAAACTATTAAGAACACGAATAATAAATAGGAGCAGCTGGAATGGAGACCAACATCACAGACAACAGCAGATGTAACATAAGAAATTACGTTTATGGCTCTCTTTCTTTTTCTCTCTTTCTCTCTCTCTCTCTCTTTCTTTATTATCACAATGAATTGTTATTACATCATTCATCAGAAGAAGCTGACCAACAAACATTTGGGTTTGATATTAAATCGCGAACATGCTTTTATAACGAGATACTTTGTAACTCTGAACAGTTTAGAAAAAATTTGGTAAATATTACGAGAATAATTTTGAAAAGAAGAGTTGTTGAAGAGAATCTCTTTAGTTTAGTTTTTACCCGGTAATGGTCCTTCAAAATTTGGGTGATAATATCCACTGACTTTAGACGACAAAAATGTATTATCTTTCGATATCATTTATCCATGAATGGACAGAAGAACCAAGAAATAAACATTTCATCGAATATGACATTTAAGTAACAGAACCCAAATAAAAAATATTAAAATGATACCCTTGTAGACTACTTGTTAACGGGCTAAAATTGTTTATAATACTTAAACAAATCACTTTATATGAAATGGATAGAAAATAGTTCCGAAAATCATTAACTTTGTGTTTGCCGAATGAGGATGTCGTTTAATTTTTGGGATTTATTATCGGAACCCTTTAAAAAAAAACAATCGAAATTACTAATCAAATAAAAAATGTAATAAAATAATAGATCATGTGAGTGTGAGTGTGTAAATTTATGGGTGCGTGCAAATTTTAATCAAAAAATTACTTAAATACTCGCTTGAATTCTTGATTGAATTAAAACATCTGCACAAGTCTATAGAATAACAAATTTATTTTTGAGAGGCTGCGTTAAGTTCTTTTATTTGCAACCAACCATCAGTTGTGTTGTCATCTCGCAACAAGTACTTCACCGTTGACAATAACATCACTAGGTAACAAACGAAATTGCACTGGGTTGACAATTGATTTAGTTGTAATTGTACTCACGTAAATGGTTCGGACAAACACGGCATTTACAGATAAAAATTAATTTAGATAACTGTACATATGTATGGTTGTTTATATATTGTTTTATTTCCTTGCTTTACTGTCTACAATTAATAACATAAATGAAGAGCATACTTTTAGGCTAATAAATAGTATGTGTCAAAATCAAACATAAATAAATGTACTTTAAAAAACTGTGGCAACAACAAAAAACACACAAATAAAAAAACGAAAAAGGATATTTGTGCTTTATTTCAGCACTTACACACACACACAAGCCCACACACGTTGTTTTTTATACATAAATTATTAACGTAAACATTAATAAATAATGGATAAAAAAAACACAAATGACAATGCAACAAAGCCAAATGAATGCGAGTGAGTGATAAACAATGTTTTAAATTAAAAATAGTTATTTATTAAATAATTCAATAACCACATTTTTACACATACAGTACTGTGTAAAAAAGTTTGTTATTTCACGTAAAAATATTGAAATAAAATAATTCACACGTTACTTAATTTTAAAAATTGTACTTTAAAGGCAAATTTTTAAAACCAATTTTGTAGTTAAAGCTTTCGGATTTTTTTGTATACAATTTATACTTGTAATCTGAGCAGTTCAATTTTTTGTGGTCACGTATTTTGATTAAATACATCAAAATTAGTTTAAAAAAAGGCAATTTTAAAATTTTCATCAGTTAGGACGGCTAGTTAGCGTTTAAGATAACGATATACCTGCAGTACATCCAAATATTTTCCATATAAGATATAAAGGACTTCTAATAATTTCAAATTTTCGTAAACTTTATATCCTTTTTTATACCCTTTAATTTAATTAAGGAAATTCATAAGTTCACTCAACAGTTATTAAAAATGTTTAAACCGAAAATTACTTTTGTGATAAAGTAACTATTAAATATGCACCCTACGGCTTAAGTTATGCACAATACTATGTGAACACATATACATACATTAATAATTTCTTCTTTCGAATATGAATAAAAAAAAACCGATAATAACAACAATCATGATATTTACAATAATAACAGTGACAAAAACACCAATGAGCAAGAAAATTTAAATTAATTTACGACGACAAAAATGAGTTTTAACTGGCATTAATTAGCGTTTAATTAACTGATAAACTAATGAGTTCATATTGTTTGATATTGTTTTTTGTTATTGTTGTTGTTGTATGTTATTGTTACTGCGGCTGCTGTTGTTGTTGCTGATTTGTTATTGTATATTGTTATTTTAATACAATATTAAAGGATGTGATAAAATTTAACTTTTTTGCACAAACTTCGTAAAGTAATTTTCACTGATGTAGGAATGTTTGTTTGTGTGTGTGTCTCTCTTATCACCTACGTATGGATATTAAAGGTCTGCATTTGCATACACATAAGTACAGAATAAACGAATATACCATGGTAATTATCTGTTACTCTTGGTATAAATGAGAGACTGTTGTGTTATGTTATGGTATGTATGGCTTTGCTTTAACATTCTCATTATTCTCATAAAAACAGTATCAGCTACTTATGTATTGGATTAGGCAAGAGACTTACTTGTTGTTTTTTTTTTTCAAATAACTGTTGTACGCACAAAAATACTTGTGTGTGATCTAACAGAACTGTAGATACACAAGTATTTCAAAATATAAAACGCATTATATTTTTTTGTGTGTATGTACTTTAATAACTTTGTATGTATGCGTGTATGTACACGCATATGCTCTGTTTTACAAGTTTGAAAGAACCATAGATCTACAGATATATTACGTTTTTTTTCCGTTTATCCCTTTACTTCCAACCGTTTCTAAGAATAACAATACAAACTTGTAACAGAAACATTAAAGTACGTATCAATAACTTCTTAAAGCAGCAGCACAACAAAACTGTTACGTTTTGTTGTAACAATGCACGTGTTTAACGGACATTTAACATTGCCTAGCTCTCAATTATAGTTGCCAGATTTAACCATTTACTATCATTTCGGGGACTTTTTAGTTTAAGTTTGACACATTTTTTATATATTGGTTATTAATTGCTATATAATTTTGCACGAAAAAACTTTTAATTCAGGTTAAAAAAAGTTAAATGGATATGGTAAGCGAATAAAAAAGACCTTAATGGTTGTTCAATTTCATTCTAACTCAAACAACTTTAGCCACCCTATTATATTTCTTAATGACTCATGTCATGATATTCATATGTATATACTTTTTAAAATTATTTCTTTTGTACTGAACAAGGGACAAACTCAGCCCAATCTCTTTTT
>NDXZ01006546.1:0-10010 GCA_003055125.1 Paykullia maculata | reverse complement strand
AACATGAGCGTATCAGCAGTCAAGCTCAACGCCAACGTTTGTTAAGATCAATAGAATCCAGAGAAGAATTGAATGATCGGTTAGAGCAGCAAAGTTAACGTCAGTCCGCCATGAGAGCTGCAGATACAGAGAAAGACGTAGCCGCTCGACGCTTGCAGCAATCTCAACGTCAGTCTGCCTTGAGAGCAGCAGAGACAGTGAAAGACGCAGCTACTCGAAGCTCACAACAATCTCATCGTCAGTCTGCCTTAAGAGCTGCAGAGCCACAGCAACAGACAAATAGTCGACGCCATCAACAATCTCAACGCCAGTCCGCCTTAAGAGCTGCAGAAACAGAGTAGCAAACAAATATTCGACGATATATGTATACAAAATCAACACCAGATAGAACGAAGACTTGAAGAAACAGCACAAGAGGCAGATACGCGAGGGAACTCTGCAGCAGAGCGTATGACAGCGCGGCAGCGAAATTTTAAAAAAGTAAGTTGGTTAGTATTTAACGAAGCAGCCTTTGAATATGACAGTATTCTGGACTATAGCAGCCACAGTCAACTAAAAATTGAAAGAATGTAGATATTGCGGTGCGTTAAAGTGGAAATCTGAAACACCTGGCATGTGTTGCAGTGCAGGAAAAATCAATTTACCATTTCTGCAAGAACCTCCAGAGCCTTTAAAAGAGCTCCTAATGAATCAGACAAATGAGTCGAGATATTTCTTGCAAAATATAAGGAAATATAACTCCTCATTTCAGATGACTTCATTTAGAGCAGACAAAGATGTGGCTTTGCCAGGTTTCTCCCCAACTTTTACCATCCAAGGACAAATTTACCACAAAATTGGATCTTTATTTCCAACTGAAAACCAACAACCGACATTTCTTCAAATGTATTTTATGGGCGATGATAGGGCAGAAGTAGAAAGAAGATTATTGAAGATTTACAAAGTCTGCTTCATACATATAATACGTTAGTTAAATCATTTAAAACGGCTATTGAAAATATGCCCAATGATAACTACAAAATAGTTATTCATTCAGATCGGACTCCAAGCGGAGAACATGAACGCCGATATAATACTTCAATTATCAGTGAGGTTGCTACAACAATTGTTGGAAATCATGATTCACCTCGCGATATTGTGCTTCAAAGACGTAGTAGAAACTTAACCAGAGTAGCAGATACTCATCGTTTTTATGATGCTCTTCAATACCCACTAATTTCTTGGGCAGAACAAGAAGGATACCACTTTCAAATTCCTCAAACCTATGCGGTAACTGGTGCTCCAATGCAAAACAAAAAGGTGTCGTGTATAGATTTCTATGATTTTCATATCATGGTACGTCGGAACAATTTCAGTTTGTTGGTGCGCTATAAGCAACTTTTTCATCAGTTTTTGGTGGATATGTATGTTAAAGTTGAGAGCGAGCGATAGCGATATATTGCATTTAATCAACAGAAGTTAAGAGCTGATACCTATATACATTTGCGAGATGCTGTGCATAATGACGGAAATATAGATCCTAACAACCTTGGTCAAATAATAATACTTCCATCAACTTTTATTAACAGCCCATGATATTTGCATGAATATACGCAGGATGCCTTTGCTTATGTTCGTGCATACTGTAGGCCTGATTTGTTTTTGACATTCACTTGTAATCCAACTTGGAACAAGTTGAGTGATGAATTATTGCCAGGTCAAAGACCAATGGATAGGCATGATCTTATCGCTAGGGTTTTTTGGCAAAAAGTTCAAAAATTTGTTGCTATTCTAGGAAAGATTTTCGGAGAACATCAGTGCTTCATGTATTCCATTGAATGGCAAAAACGAGAATTACCTCATTTGCACCTACTTCCTAATTCATAAATAGATAAGGATCTGTATGACATAGTAGTAAAAAATATGATACATAAAATATGACCCTGTGGCCAACTAAATCCAACATCACCATGTATGAAAAACGGAAAATGCACAAAAAAGTTTTCTCGACAATTGTTACAAGAAACTCAGCAAAATGAAAATGGATATCCTCTGTACAAGCGCAGATCACCTAACGATGGCGGTCACACTGCAAAAACTGTAATTAGAAATATGCAAGAGGAAGTTGTGGTAGATAACTAATGGGTTGTACCCTATTCTCCATTATTGCTAAAAACATTTAAGCTCATATGAACGTCGAGTTTTGTAATTTAGTTAAGGCGATCAAATATATATGTGAATATATCAATAAAGGTAGCGATCAAGCAATTTTCAACTTGCAACAGGAAGTGGACAATATAAATGTAAGAAATTAGGTACAAATGTATAAAGCTGGACGTTATATAACCAGCAATGAGGCGGCGTGGCGTTTACTCAGTTTTCTACTGCATGAACGATATCCAAGCGTAACACATTTATCTGTTCATTTAGAGAATGGCGAGAGAATATTTTTCAATGCAAGTAATTTTGCGCAAAGAATCTCAAATCCTCCAAAAACCACCTTGACAGCCTTTTTTGAGCTATGCCAAATTGATGATTTTGCTAAAACACTGCTTTATGCTGAAGTTCCGTGATATTATACGTGGAATATTTGCCTGGTGTAAAAGAAGCAGATACTCTTGGTCAAGTATACACAGTACATGTGAGCAATATTGAATGCTTTTGTCTAAGAATGTTGTTACACAATATAAAGGGACCCAAATGCTTTTTAGACCTAAAAACTATTAATGACCATGTCTGTGAAACATTTCGAGAGGGATGCGAACTATTAGGCTTAATGGAGAACGATACTCAATGGGAATTAGCAATGCAAGAAGCAGCATTGTGTTATTTTCTATGCAAACTTAGGGATTCTTTGCCATTTTGATTGGAATGTGCGGCTTATCAAAAGCTTTACTTCTTTGGGAAGTGCTCAAATTAGGGAAATGGTGCCCAAACTTATTCCCGAACAAAAACGAGTTTTTGATCAAGTTATGAGTGAATTTATCAAAGAGGAAGGAGCATTGTTATTTTTGGATGCGCCTGGAGGCACTGGAAAAACTTTTCTATTCAATTTATTATTGGCTCAAGTTCGTAAGGATTCTAATATCGCAATAGCGGTAGCTTCTTCAGGAATAGCCACAACGCTCCTTAACGGAGGACGAACTGCCCACTCTGTTTTTAAACTACCCTTAGAATTAGCAGAGCTAATAATGTAGCTCCTACTTGCAATATTGAAAAAAATAGCAACCGAGGCTTTTTACTTCAAAAATGCAAATTACTGGTATGGGATGAATGTACAATGTCCCACAAACATGCGATAGAGGCCATATATCGTAGCCTAAAAGACATCAGAAGTTGTGACCTAACTAATGGGTGGAATGGTAGTTTTACTGGCTGGAGATTTTCGGCAAACTCTACCCGTAATACCAAGAGGAACATCAGCTGATGAAATAAATGCCGCATTAAATCATCGCATTTGTGGGAAAAAGTAACAAAAGTGAGTTTGTCCACAAACATGATGCATCTTTTCGATGATGAAGAGGCTGAGGAGCATGCAGCCGAATTGCTTAAAATTGGTAATGGTCAAGTGTTCAAAGATTTAGAAGGCAATATAGCATTCATCAGGAGAAGAACTTATATCTAAAGTTTATTCAGAAATTAACGAAAATATGAAGAACGGAACTTAGTTGTGTAAAAGAGCAGTTGTAGCTCCAAAAAATAGTTGCGTCGCTCAAATTAATCACCAAGTTCTTAACAAAGTTTCTGGTGGGTCATATATTTAAAAATCACTCGGTAGTGTAATGGATGAAGATCAGTGTACTGCATACCCAACTGAATTTCTTAATTCTATCGAATTATCCGGTGTTCCTTCGCATAAAATAGAACTTAAAATTGGTGTTCCTATTATACTTATGCGAAATCTCATTACACCAAAACTATGTAACAGAACAAGACTAAGAGTTTCCCGTCTTAGCCGCAATATAATTGGAGCAACAATACTGACAGAACCATCACGAGGAGAGGATATTTTTATTTTATTGCCTTTTAATTTAAAGCATTTGCAATTCCCAGTTAAACTAACATTTGCTATAACTATTAATAAATCTCAGAGGCAAACTCTTAAGGTTGCTGGTTTGCATTTGGAAACACCCTGTTTTTCTCACGGACAGTTGTATGTCGCTTGCTCGCGAGTACCAAGTGGTAAAAACTTATACATTTTTGCCCCAAACGAAAAAACTCCCAACATAGTGTATAGTAACGTTTTATCAAGTAGCTAATAGTTTAATTTAAAGATTTTAATTTAATTTACATTTCTTATTTGTTTTCTTTAAATAAGTAAAAAAAACTTCGCTATCAATTTTGTAAATTAGTTTTAAGTTTATAATTATTTAAGACAAATGTGCTTTAATTTACGCACATATGAATTAGGTATATTATATATTTATATTTATAAGCGTTTTCCATCAGGAACATAAGCTGTGAACGTAGAATCTCCAGTCGTTTCTGTCGGTTGCAATGTATCTTAGTTCGTTGAAAGATTTTCCTGTCTTAAGGAAAATAGTGCGTCTCCAGGTAGTCTTCGGTCTTTTACGCAGGCGTGTACCCTGTGGGTTCCATTGTAGTGTTGCGTAACATATTTCGTCGTATGGCATACAAAGAGTGTGGCCTAGCCAGTTTTATTTCCTTCTTCTGATCTACGTTTTGATGTCTTCCTGCTCAGAGATCTGTAGTAGTTGTTCATTTGCTATTATTCTTGGCCACCATATTTTCAAGATATTTTGCAGGCATCTGTTTGTAAAACTTTGCAGTTTGCGTTTAATAGTTTGGTTTACCAGCCATGTTTCGGAAGTATCGATTTTATACAGGCGTTGTATATGTGTATCTTCGTTTTTGGCGAGAGGGCGTTAGATGTCCAGACGTTTCTCAGATTGTAAAACGCTGCCCTTGCTTTATGTATTCGCATATCTACATACATCGTCGTTTGCGCCGCCGTCGGGTGTGATGTTGCTTCCGAGATAGCAGAAGTTATTTACATGTTGGATTAGGTTGTTGTTAAGAGTGAATGTTGTGGATGATTACTTTTTATTGCGATACACTTTGTTTTCGCTGCGTTTATTTGCAAACCAAATTGTTCTGCTCTTATGGACAGGTCGTTAATCTTTCTCTGCATATTGTCTTTCGTTGTGGCAAGTAGAACGTTATCGTCAGCGTATTCTAGATCCTCTAGTTGTTGGTTTATTCTCCATTGGATACCCAAATTTTGGCCATTGGTGTATGCAAGAATAACATCGAGAGTTGATACAAAGAGGAGCGGAGAGAGAAGACATCCTTGTTTTACACCACTTAATGTATTGAAAGGCTGACTACTTTTTCCGAGGTGTAGTACGCTCATTTCCGCATGGGTGTATTGGGCTTTGATTAAGTTAATAAGTTAGGTATATTAAGTTTAATGTTATAAAAAAAATATTTTTACAAAAACATTAATTTTAATCAAAAATTATTTTAACTATATAATAAATGGGGAAAGTTCATTAAATTTAAATTGAATCAACATTGCTCTTTCATTTAATAAAATTGCATTAATTATATTTTTCATAACTCTTTACTACCTTAGTAAATGATTTTAAGTGGTAGTGCTATCTTTTCACCACCAATAAATTTTGACTTTTTACAAAAGCCTTAATTTAGTGCAAAAGTCAAATGATGAAAAATTAAAACCATTACTACAAAGAAGCTGTTTTTAGATAAACTTTTAATATTTAAACTAACTGAAAGATTTCTATGTTGCAATCAAATTAATTTAATTGCACTAATATGAATTTATTTTTAGTGCAAAATTTCCTAACTATCTATCACTATTATTGAAATAGGCTGCAACTTTTTAACTCACTATTTAATATCAACAAAAATAGTGCAATATTTTTCAACCATCATATTACTAGATATAAGTGAAAGCTGCAAAATTAGTGCAATCATATTTTGTTATAATATGTTAAGTGTTTTTTTCAAATTTATTTTGCAGTTTTGATTATACCCGTGCAACGCCGGGTAAAATAAGCTAGTACATATATAAATGTTAATAAACGTATTAGTTGTACATTGTCTTATTTATTTTAAAGTCATTTCTTATTAAGGAATAAAGTTTGTACAATTACTTTTTTTAAGTACATATTTTGCACTTACTTTTGATAAAGTTAAGTTGAGAATATTAACCGATTAACTTGTGCGGGTTTTTTTAAGAAGAAAAAACTTCAGTAAAAATGTAGTACAAAGAATAAAATGGCATCGTAGTTATTATAGATGGATGCATTGAATTAAGTTGAAAATTGTTATTAATTAGTTTAAACAAATAACTAAACCTTTGTAAGCTACTTAAGTTTCCATAAGTTATTTTTTAAGAAAAGACATTAAAAACGTTTTTTAATTAAAAAAATTTTTTAAAATCATACGATATGACAACACTGGTACATACACACAAAAATTTCTAAAAACAGCTGATTCCGTACGGAAAGTGCGGTCGGTTTCGTACTTTGCTTAAGCAATTGCAATTTAACGAAAAGTTTTGTTAAGTACATTATAGTTTGGCGCATACATTTTATATGTATTTGTACAGTTGCTTAAGCCAGCATAAGCTGGCATATTCACATTAAGGTTAGCCCTTTAACCGGCAACCGTTCAGTTGAATGACCGGGTCAGTTCGTTCAATTCAGTGATTCGTTCAATTTAACCCGTTCGTTCATGAACGACACAGCTCTACTATATAGGTTCTATAGTACTACTTGAGCTGAGTAAAACTCTAGCTTCGTTTTGCAATATTAGTTTGCGTTTTAATTTTATGGGCCTCAACATATTGGGAGACTTGGTGAATTTACCGAAAAATGGTACCATAACCTTTTAGCCAATATGTAAATCATTCAGACTTGGTGATAGCGTTTTAATATCTTTAGCAAAGTTGTAGGTGGGTATCTAATGAGCAACTTTTTAAACATTTTATCGCCGGAAATTTATTTTTTTATATTTTTAAGGCAAACGCAAAAAAAAAATTTGATTTCTTTTTACTTTTTTGAGCATAGATTGCAGGAATCGTTCTTTTTCCCAAAATATCTTCTACAAAAATGTAGCCAAAGTATATATATAGAGCAAAAATTACCTTTTTGGCGAAAAACACCGATTTTTGAAGGACAATTTTGATTTTTTAGATATAGACAAATGGGGTCCCAAATATATTTTAAATATATCAAACAAATAGTAAAACACAAAACAGTAGACCGGAAAGGTGTTTTATTATATTATTTCCACAAAAAAAAAATGTTTTAATTGTGAAAAACTACTATTTTTGAGGCACACCGTGGTCTTTATGAGCTATTTAGGGTGCCTAGACACGTTCAGATCGTATAGGTACTTTTATTAAAGTTGTTCTATTTTACTCAGCTCAAGTAATACTATCGAGCCTATATAGCTAAGTCTGTGTACTTTTTTCACGGTCGCACAGTGTTATATATAATAATAATAATAATATAAAATGGTACTAACTGAGAAATAAAGTAAAACACTAGTAAAATATAGGTATATTATGTAATATAAAGTATTAATCTCGAAGACGGATTTGCGGAACGCGTCTGAGGCGAGTGTAGTCACGTCTGAGCGATTACACTGTGCAAGAGTGAAAAAAACGCAAGAACGTGACAATAAAGGTTCGATTATACTAGCAAAAGGCAGTAAAACCCTATACTCAGTTTGTCCAGATTGGTGACGATTTTTTTTTTATTTACCTCAAAAGATTTTGAAAAAAAGGTGTCATCAGTTTTTGTCTAATAGCTAGATCAGAGTTGGTGATACGGCGAAGCTACGAAGTTGATGAACAAGCTCAATTAATATTTTATTCTAAAACAAATTTTTTTTCTGCACTTTTTTGGAAATATAGAGAAAAATGTATTTTTTTTACTTTTTTTAGCATAACTTTTAGGGAATACAAATTTTTACTAACAATATTTAGCAAAATTGTAGCTACAATAAAGCTGAACAACTTCTCCAAACATACCAATGCAATCTAGGTTCCCTAAATAGCTCATAAAAACCACTTTGTACCTCAAAAATTGTAGTTTTGCACAAATTTTTGATGCTAAAAAAAATTTTTTTTGTGGAAATAATATAACTTCTTTCTTTTCTATTTGTTTGGTATATTTAAAACATATTTGAGACCCCTTTTGTTTATATATGAAGACGAAATTGTCAGAAATTGTAAACATTTATATCCATATATACCTTCAGTGTTAAAAATTTTAGCCAAATCTCACAACGCTTTCGGGACCCTCATTGAGGTCAAAACTTTGATATATTCAAACTTAAATATTATATTTAATAAATTTGTTAAACTCCCTAACTTTGTCATTATTTTACTAAAATAAACAAATTTGTTTATTTTAATAAAAAGTACAGTTAAAACAAAGTTTTGAAAGTGACCCTAATATACCCTTTGGGTCAAACAAACCCACAAACTATATTATTTCTTAATTCTTTAAAACATATTAATATTATCACCAATCTGGCTGAACTGAGTATAGGGTTCTACTACCTACGTTTAAAGAAAAGTTTTTATTTGTTGCATAGTGTTATTACTTAAATTGAGCATGAATAATGCGAATGAGCTTAATCCACGAATTTAATTCTAAAATTAGAGTTTTCAATATCACATATTTTTCGAATACATGCAATGTGTACTACCGACTTTGACAATGACAGAGCGAGGCAAAGATGGCTACGCTTCATAGCTCACGCCTAACGTTAGTGCATGTAAAAAAAGAATATAACAGTTGATTGTGTAAGTAGTGCGGAAGTACAGGGATGGTCTTATGGAATTTATTTTTTTTTAATGAGTTATTTTTTCTCACAATTTTGACAATGTGTTATGAATCTCGCGGGCCGCAAGAAAATTGATGGTGGGCCGTGGGTTGACCACCCCTGTTCTAGAACATAGTTTCAATTTTCAATGAAAATTTATTGTTTTAAGACCGTTATTATTTTTACATTTCAAGCTTGTTGATGAATATTTGTGGTTTTATAATTTCTTCTTATTATGCACATTTCAAATTTTATGATATATCTGTGTTTTTTTAGTATCCTAACACTTCCTTGTTTGTATTTTTGTGTTGTTCAGAGCAACTAAAAGGCAACTTGTTTGCGCTCATGAAAAATGACTTCATTTTCCGCGAATTTGGTAAATTCGGGTTATTTCATGAATAATATTATATTGCATGTAAAAGAGGTTTCTGCTGCTTTATCCCCAATTTGTTATCTTCATATTTTGTATCACAAACAAAATCAACATCCACTATCAGTTGTGTAATTAAAAGTTTATTCTAATTTTACGAATTTTGAATTTTATTTAAACTGTTTTACTGTAGTATGTGCTTTAAAACTAACAATTTTATATAAGAGTGGTAGATTTAAAAATTACGACGACGAATGTAAAAACTTTAGTTGCATTAACGATAATATTTTACGTTTTTATTGTGTAAATTTTACAAAAATTAATATAATTCTATCTTACACTACTCTTTATTTTTTGTTCGTCAGTTTATTATATTTACATAAATAAATAAGTGCTTACATGTCAACTGTTATTCGCAAATTTGTAAGTAATTCAAGATTTTAATTAATTTTTGCTTCAGTAACAAAACGTCGGAACTGTCCGTTAAAGAAAGACACCAAAGTGGTTCGGAAAAATGTAATCTTTTCAAGATTAAAATCAATCAAATCTTCGCTCATCAATGTTTTAAAACCGCTTAAATTCATTAGCGATAATGGCGATTAAAAATTACATTTAAAAAAATTATTTTAAAACATCATGATGTTTTAAATTAGTTATTTTTTTTAATTTAATTTTTAATTCTGTACATTTTAACACATTTTTTTAAACTTTGATAATAAATATTTTAGTTACAAAAAAAATAAAAATATTTCCTGTCAATAAAATCTAACTAATATGTATTAACTTTGAGAAACGGTAAAGTAAAAGCAAGTAAGAGCGCTATATTCGGCTATGCCGA
>NDXZ01006540.1:0-11758 GCA_003055125.1 Paykullia maculata | reverse complement strand
GCTGAGATATAAGCATAAAAAGACGACCGCCTCGTTTCCTAAAGTTTTTTTTTTACTCAAAAATTATTATATTTGTGTGTAAGGACATGTCTTTTGGGGGATTTAAAGAAAAAAATTTTCGATTTTTAAGCAAAAAAAATTTTTTTTTCGAGATATAAGCAAAAAAAATGTTTGTGTATTTTGAAAAAAATGTACCAATTTACACACATAGAGAACGTAGTGAAGGGTATATAAGATTCGGTATAGCCGAATATAACGCTCTTACTAGTTTTAATTAAAATTGTATATTTGTACATATTGGCGATTTTTGGCGATATCTTTTTGCGTATTTGGCGAGGAAGCTCCAAAAAAAACTAGCAACACTGCGTGTAGGAAGTAAAGTTACGCATCTCATACAGTGGGGTAAAAGTAGAGAATGTAATGAACATGATACAATTAATAGGGTAGCCTAGCTAACTGTTTTTTTTTTTTGACATCGGATATGTTAAACTCTATACATAAAAAATAATTTTCTCTCTCTTTTTACCATCGTAAATGTAAAACTTCATATAAAAAAATTTGATAAAAAAAATCCTCTCCGAACTGAGGCTACCTGATTAATTGTATCATGGTAATGAATTCAAATTTTCACAATGTTTGTTTTCTATTAAATATAATTAGATCAAAATCCTAGATACATACATAAGCTCAAAAATGGTTTAGTAGTGCATGTAGGCCAAAATAATAAATATGTTTATTAAAATAAACTTTTAGTTGTAAAATACAATTTCTAATACCTACTGTGATATCATAAGAAGTACCATAAATAAATTGTTAATAGCGAAACAAAATTTTCGATGTCCATATCAAGGCCAGTGCCCCTATAAGAGAATATTTTATGTCCGATATATAAAGATAAAAACGTATGACATAAATCTTTCTACTTTCTTTTTACATTTAACGCTTTTTCCCTAACCCGGTCATATGACTTAACCATACCTTATGTTCTAAAGAAGCAATAGCAACAACAACGAACTGTATGTAGATGACAAAAAAAGCCATAATAAACAAGAGGCCAAAGGGTACAAAGCAACTACGCATAAAGCTTAAATGATACTTAAATAAACATTTACAACATAAAGCAAAGGGGGTGCCAATGATGGTGACAATAATGATGTTGAAGCTACGATAAAAAGGATTCATATAAATCTATTTTAAAACCATGAATACGAATGACATACCTACGTTCGCTTTTCATTTTCGTATGTGTGTGTATTAAGTCTATGTGTTTTAATTTTAAATACGGCAAAAGGATAACAAAAGCTTCGCTTGCATTCAAATATGTAGATGAGGATGCGGGCAGTGCAATATAACGCTTTCAAATAATATTTTCCGACTTTAATTGGTTATTTCACAAAATAGCTTTTCTTTTTTGTAAGTTTATGTAACTATGTGTGTTGGCAGCTAGAAAGGTAATAGTTTTTAGATGAATTAATTTTCCCGCATTATTATTTCAAAAAAGCTAAAATAGTTACTTGATAAAACCTTTTATATCTAAAACAAAGAAAAAACAGCAAATCCTCTTAGTGAGTATCATCTATTGTCCACTTGAGGTGATTATGTGACCGATTCTTTGTGAACTGCCGATTTTAAAGGTTTTCACAAAAAGTTTTCATTTTATTTTGTGTAGTGTGGTTTTGTGTAATTGTTGTTGATTTAAGGTACAACAGAACGTTTGGTTTATGTATTAAAAATATAAAGGAAAACTAAATAAATATCCTTGTAATTCATTACAAACAATTTTTTGCAACTACCATTCAAATCTGCATGTGTTTTTATACCCTTCACACATGTGACATGTGTTTGTTACTCCATTTGTAATTTTTTCAATATTAATTTGCGCCCCTATAAAGTATATTCTGGATCCTTATAGATAGGGCAGTCGATTTAGCCATGTCCGTCTGTATGTGTGTTAATTGAAATCAAGTTTCTGCAGCTCCTTTAGCTCACCCAGAATTGTATGTGGTATCGAACTTTTGGAAATATTCCCGAGAAAATCGGTATTGAGTACTGGCAATATCCGTGAATAACCGGCCGAGCCAAATCTATATATCCTTCACTTTATGCATTTATGTATGTATGTGTGTATATGCATACTTATATGTACGTATGTATTTAAATGTCTGAAAGGTATTTAAAGTCTTAGAAAACTTGATTTTTTTATGATATTAATCTTAGTCCATATAGGGTTTTCGACCATATCTTTGCTGATTCTCGGCCAATTAGTACATTTTTTTAAAAAAATCCCAAAAAGGCATGACTTACACATAAATATGGTTTTTGTGTAAAAAAAGGATTTTTTTGCTTATACATATGTATCTCGAAAATTATATATCGAAATTCGCACTTTCTAGGCACGGTGTTGCTTCTATAACCAAAATTGATACGCGAGTGGATCAGTACGCTTACAAGAAAATTCTGCTTAAAACAATGCTTCCATATGCAGAAGAGAACAAGCCACTTAGATGGCGTTTTATGCCTGATAATGATTCAAAACACACTTCACGCAAAGTAAAATGTTGCTTTGAGCAAAATAAAATCGATATTTTAAATTGGCCAGCTAAATCACCGGATCTTAATCCTATAGAAAACCTACAAAATAATGTAGAGCATCACATTACTGCCGTTAAACCCAAAAATGTAAGCGATTTATGAACAGAAATTCAAAAGGCTTGGTACGCAATACCAAAGGAACATTGTGTGGGACTAGTAGGACAATATGCCTAGGAGATGTGCAGCTGTTATTAAGAATCAGCGTAATCCTACAAAATATTAAGTTTTAAGTGAAATAATTAAGAAGTTTTTTTTTTCTTAATGAAAATAAATTTTTTTTAATTTGTGCTAAATTGCTGTCCAGTCATTTTGTGGGGTTTATTATATTTTAACATAAAATTAACAAATCTAAACGAACAAAACTCACGTTAAATAATATCTCGTATTCTTTGCACCGCGGGTGATATATTAGGATATAGAATTTAGTAAAATAACAAACACGTCAAAATATTTTGGTTTGGAAAAAGCGCATTAAAGCAATGTGCTAAAATCATGTCCACCACTGTATATGGACAAACATGTAGGTATATTAAAAAAAAAAAATCATTTTTCTATAACTTTAAATACCTTTCGGACATGTAAATACATACAAACATACCTACACGTGGTGAAGGGTATACAAGATTTGGCACAGCGAGCGCTCTTACTTGTTTAACATCGTATTATTGTCAATCCTTCATTTAATTTGCTATACGAGTGGATGAATATTAGAAAAAAATTATTAAAAAAAGACGTTAGCTAAGTAATAAATGTTTAAACATTTTATAAAAAACTAAGGTTTTATTACAAACATACATACATATAGGTACTATATGTTAAAAAAAATTATTTAATTAAGCTAAAAATACAGTCACATTACTCAAATATTTTCCCAAAAGAGCGCAGATACTATTTTTTTTTAGCAAAAAGTTAAAACAAATTTATACATGTATCCCACCCATGTATGCATTTGATTTAGTTAGTTATGTCCTACTATCATATACTGTGAAATCAAAGACTCTATACCTATACTTAGATGTATAATGTAAAAATAGAGGCCCATAATCATAGTCATAAGCAAAGTGTACTTTAAAAGTCATAAAGTACACTTTTGTAAAAACTATGCGACTAAAAGTAAACTTTTAGCGTAAAAGTCGGCTTTAAATTTAATAAAAGGGTGAAGCTGTTTTAAACTTACCTTAAAACACACAGTCAGCAGGTTTTCGCAAAAAAACAGCAGCCCGAATCACTTCTCATTACTTTTGTTGTTTTTTTTTTGGGGTTTTTCGTTTCTATTTCATTATTTTATAAAAAAAAAATAAAAATTCATGTTATGATATGATATTTAGATATTTAGATGATATTTACATCCAACACTAACCACCGATCAAAGAGTGCTGATGATGAAATCCGTAGCTGTTTTCGAAAATGCATTCCACTCGGCTAGTGTCGGCAAAATTTACTTTTCAAATTACACTGCTCAGCAGCAAAATCCTCCAGTAAATAAAACTATGTGGACTATAAGGATTTTGATGCGCTGAACTCAAATCCGTTGTCGGGTTTTTTCCATCAGATCGGGGTTTTTTTTATGGGCGCGGCAAATTTTTTCCCCTAAATTAGTCAGGTACGGAGACATATCTCATCCTAACTCGAGAACCAGTCATGCGATTTTTTCTAAATCTTTCTCTATCTCTTATCGTTTTGGAATTATTCAGAAATTAATGGAGAAAAAAATTTTTTTCGTGCAAAATTCGTAATATTTTTCAATTTAAAAATGGAATTAAAAAAAATATAAAGCAAATATTCAACATTTTGCACTTTTTTCTGAGAGCTACTTATCTTTAAAATAAAAAAATCCATAAACCATAAAAATCGGTTAAAAAATATAGATTTTATTGTCAAATTACCGCAGATACCAAATATTGACCAAATATGTGAAATGCAGCAAACAACGTGGGCGCACTAAAGCGCTTTGTAGTAACACTGAATGGCAACTCTTATTTAAAATAACACAAAATTTTTGATGCGTACCTGCGGTAAATTGACAATAAAATCTACATTTTTTAATTTTGTTACACATCTTCTGGTGTTTTAATTTTGAAAATCGGATGACTGGTTCTCGAGTTAGGATAAAATATGTCTCCGTACCTGACTAATTTAGGGGAAAAAATTTGCCACGCCCATAAAAAAAAATCCCGATCTGGTGGGGAAAAAACCGACAACGGATTTGAGTTCAGCGCATCAAAATTCATAAAGTCCACATAGTTTTAATTAACGGAAAGACAAAAAATTATTTTTTGTTGAGCAGTGTTATTATTCATTTATTATCACAAATAAAAAATTAAATTTCTTTGAAAATAAAACTAAAATTAATTGTCTTAATAAAAATTCATTTTAAAATTTCACATTTCAAATTTTTGTTTTAATATTTTATTTTTTAGAGTTTCCACTTGCTAATATTTTGTTATACCTAATTTGTATGAACACATTTTACGATTTATTGACTTACCCATTTAAAGCAGGTTTAATTTAAAACATACTTTATTTTTGACTATATCTAATAGCAAAAGAGTAAATAAGAGGTTTTTATTTTAAAGTCGTTTTTAAAAAGAAACGACTTTAGTTTGTAACTATAAATACGGGCCAGAATCTTTGGTGGAACTGTTCAAAATTTACCAAATCTATACATTAACCCCCATATTGATACATAAACAATTTTCAACTTTATCAAAGGTTTATTAAACAAATTTTGTATAAAAATCTTGTTTTATTATAAACTTTAAATAAATTTAAAATTTGATTATAATACTGCCCGTAAATGTTAATATATGTATGTATGTACTTACATATGTATGGATGTATAAACATACATATACTTTCATAGGTATTGAATGTACATATGTATACTTGAGGTGCTCTATAAGACTGAGGCTTAGTTGTTTCAAAAATTATTATTTTCAATTTTATATGAAAAACTTAAGCAAATATGTATTTTTGTATGTATGTAAAAACATATGTTCATATATAGAATTTCGATAATTGATTCCATCAAAAATTCCTATTCCAATATACATACATAGACATATGGCATTTAAATTAAAAACAGACAAAAGTGTAATCGAAGTTCATCTGGTCACTCTTACAATTAGCACATGCAAAAGTTTCAATCTGACATTCCCTTTTTGTATCGTTTTTTTATCCACAGTTGCTTTAAAATGTAGTTTTATTAAATAAGGAAAACGTGCACAAAACAAAGAGCGCGCGCAAAATTTGTAAGAGCGAGAGAGTAATTTCAACTCGAAATTACTAATATAAACTCAATCTTACCAACGAACGAAAGTGAAAACAAAAATATAAATAAAGCGTTGAATAAGAAATGAATGAATAATAAAAACAAAGATGAAAATACAACAACAACACAACCAATATATAGTAGAGAGAAAATACAAAACAAACGATAAGAATGAGTGTAAATTATGTGGTAAATATAAAACTCACTCAAACAAAAACAAAATGAACAAAAGCAAAATTTGCTAGTTTTTCAGAGATAATCAGTTGTAATTTTGTCGCAGTGCTGTTAAATTGATACAAAACGGTCGTGAGTTTAAATCGAACGCACAAAGAGCTATAGAAATTAATAAAAAAATTTTAGAAAATAACAAAAGTTATTGCAAATTAATTTAAAGAAGAGCATGTAATATAAAAGTTTTATTGTAAAAACAAAGATTTAATAAAAGATCAAGTGAATGCATTAATGTAGTTGAAAAGCGTATAATTTATAAAATAAAAAAGTTGCAGTTTTGTTTACTAGAAGAAAAAAAGTTCCAATAAGAATCTTTGAAAAATCGCAAGTGAAGCTAAAAGTAAAGAAAAAAACAAGTGGAATTTTTAAAAAAATTCTAGTAAAATTCTTTGTTGAAAGTTTTTCGAAATAAAAAAGTAAGCGAAAGGCCTTTATAAAAAGTGTAAAAAGATGCAAAAATTGGAAAATTACAAGAGAGATAAAAGATGCTGTGTGTCGAAAATTAAGATTGTGCATAAAATGTTTAAATTCTGTATTCTTTTTATGCAAACAAACAACAACACAAAAGTTTAGTTAAAACAAATTTGTTTTTATTTTAATAAATAAATGAAATGAATCAAGTAAAAGAAATTGAGCTAAATAATTTTGTGAAAATGTTAAAAATAGATTTCTTTTATATGTACATAGTCTTCTTTATCGTTTTTTTTTTGTACATCCCGTCAGGCTAAGAGCCGCCGCTTTGTGTGAAAAAAAACATTGTGTGTGAGACTGCTGCTTCAGTTTTCTGTTGAAATGATTTTATTCTTTGTTGTATCCGTCTTTCTGTCTGTCTGTCGCCCTGTCAAAATCCATTACATTGTTATGCAGTCAGTCAGATACAATTTATTCTTCTTCAAATTCTTTGTATAGTGTCTTAATCATTTAAATGTATTGAATGCGTAAATTGTTTTCATTTCATCAACAAAATTTTATTTAAACATTTTTTGTGTCCTTTTTCATGTCTCGTTTTCTGTCATTACTTTTTGTTTACCCTTTACACCTTTTTAATCGTTCATTTTATTTTGTCTGCTTTGCTAAATTTTCTTTTTTGTTTTTATTTTCGTATATCCTTTTTACAACTACAAAAATAGTAGCTCATGTACGCAACAAAGATATTGATGAACAGAACACCAACAGATTTTACCTCCCGCACAGAGATGCTAAATGAGCTCGAAAAATTGCATATAAAGTACTTTTTGTGACTATGCCGGCATTTTCCAAAAGTAATTTCTACAGAAGAAAAATCTTAACCAATTCTAGTTTATCTGAACATTTGTTGAATCGCTTCTATGATACCAATTTTAAGTAATTTTTGTAGGAAATAAAATTTATGGCTTTTCAAAAGTAATAATACCCAGTTATCGAAAAACTTAACCATATACCTACCTACATATGTATGTACATATGTACATGGGAACATGGGTATAAATTTAATATAAAAGATTTTGATGAGACATTTTTTTTTATAGCATTGTACGATGATACTTAAGGTACTTTCATACAAGAGGTATTTACATGGCTGAAAGATGATAAAATTCTATCGCATTCGGTTGCAAGAATTAGCCCCAAGATTAACCTAACCTACATATAGAACATTAAGCAATTTATCTTTCAAATTTATTGTACTAAAATTTTTTTTTATTGAAAATTCATGTGGACCTAAATTGTAAGAGTTTGTTTTCTTACTGAAAGAAAATTGAAAGTATGTAATTTTTTCAATGCTGTCATGTGACCATACCAATATGACACACACAGAGATGCAACTCTGACTGCAACATATTTAAATTCATTTCGAAAAATGTTTGCTCACATTTTGAAACACCCAATTAAAAAAACAAATCTTATGTTTTTAGTGCAAATAAATTAATTTATAATTTGTTTTTTAATTAAATGCAACAGTTAGTTCTCATGAGTAAAGTTTATGCCTTAAATGTCCAAATTCACTGTCATTAGTTAACTAATACGAATGGTTTAGCCAATGATATTTTACAGCTTTTAGTTTGCCATTAGTTACGGCACCAAAAGCCTATACTAAAGGTCCTGACTGACTATCAGATTTAGCCGTTCGATGTGTCAAAAATTGCCTGTGTATTCAGAAAGTGTGATAGTGTAGACAAAAAGTGCATACATATGTGTGACAGATTTTTTGAGAAGTGTGTCTGATTTGATAATCTCTTGGAAATTTTCATAAAATAGTGCGATAAGAGTTGCTTTTTGTAAAGCAGCTGTACAAAACACATACAAGTCATTTATTTATAGGTATTGCATAGGGACATAAAAATAAATTTGGGACCGAGAATATTTGTAAAGATGAGTTTTTTGTATGCAGTGTGCATCCAATCACACATTTTGTTGCGATTTTCTCATGTAGGACAGAATCTGACATAATCGCACAACTTTGTAGGATAGTAGTCATGGCCTTAACTAGGTAAATAATTATATAGCTTATATTTATCATAGTTATCATTTTAGTTTACAAATAGTTAACTAATGAGCATTCACACACGAGAACAAGAGAGGCGAAGAAAAATCTATTTTTTGCCTCTCTTGGCTATAAGCTTAATTTTGTACTCGTGTGTGAATGCTCATTGACTCTGATTTTAGGGCATAAGTCGCAAACGTCACCCAAAAAATTTTTTTATTTAAATAAATTTTTTGCTTCCAGTAAGGCTCTAACTAAGTGCGATTTAAATTAACTTAACTGATTAATTAAAAATACTTTTCCCGCTATAAAATCCAAATTATAAAATTTTCGTAAAAAAACTATAGTTCAAAAAGGTATCTTCAAACGCTGGTAGGCAACAGCAAATCTTTTACGAATTAGTACTTTAAAATATATTGTTAAAGTGATGGAATTTCTAAAAAAAAAAATAGCGAAACTTTAGTATTCACTCGTCAAAATAAATTAAACTAATGAGTTTATTTAATGCATATTAAATTTATATTACTTTAGCTTTTGTATCACTGTTTCAATAGCATTCAATTTACTTCTTCTGCACATATATAATTGAGGGATTCACAAGCTAACTTATGATATTATAATGTCATATGTCCTAAAAATTTAAAATGGTTTTAGTTGTTTTTCATACTAAAAGTGTCCTAAAATAATATGACTTTGACTGCTATGTTTGTTGTGCTGTCGTAAACTATCCTAAGCCGAACAGAAAAAGCAACAACAAAGTACCTAAACCATTTTAAATTTTTAGGACATATCACATTATGATATCATAAGTTGCTTGTGAATCCCTTAAATATATATTTTTTAATATCATAAACAATTTGTGCAGAAAATAATTTGGTTTTTGGAGAAACAAATTAAATTCGAAATAAAATGCGGTAATTAAAAAAGCACACACGTATCCAAACGTACAGAGATGTATTAAACCTACTACAAGCTTTTCGATTGCAGTTTTATTGAGGATGAAAGTAATTGTTTTACAATATTATTCAATGCCACTCCTTTCTGTTACCAACACAATATTTTAAATATCGTTGCAAAACTTGACCGGAAATTATAAAATGCGAACACTTTTTTGTCAACACAATCAAATTTTTAATAGGTATTAATTTTTTAAACCACAAATTAAAACGAGTTTAAATTAAATATCATATGTACCTGTAACGCTATAAAAAGTAAATTTAACAAAAAATACCGGTTATTTTATGTGTATTAATTTGTGCCAAAATTATCTAAAAAAAAAGCATCCAAAGATTTACTCTTTCATTACCTTTCTAATTTGATAATCAGTTGAAATCTTGAATTTAAATAGGTGCCCACTATTTTCAAAAAAAAGAGAAGGTGAAAAAGGACTAAAACAACTTAAACTTCTAAAAGGCATTAAACAACTTATTCTATGATAAAATGCCTAAGGATCGGAAATTAAAATGTTAATTCGTTGTCTGCAAAACACCTTATTATCGCAAAATAAAAATAGAAATAATTAAATAAAAAATGCGAACTTTCTCAATTTTCTTAAAAGTACCAAAATGCTGTAGTGCATTAATTTATCCCCTCAGACATTATCTTTGACATGATGCCACTAGAATTATTTTAAATGTTTCCCTTTTTCCATTTTTCTACTAGACAATCCCCATGCAAAGTTTGCCTTTTTTACACAAATGATTTTCTGTCTTTTTTTTTTGTTTGTAAAATATTTCAACAATTTTCAACACCTTTTGCGTGTTAAAAGTTTAAAAAAATAACAACTACAATAAATAAATGCCTAAATATTTTTTTTTTATTTCCAATTTTTCTTTTACCTTTTTCTTTAAAATCTTTGTGTGGTGTCGCTTTGAGCCGTTTTTCATATGGTCTCAGCATCCATCCCTTGCTCAATTATCATCAACCCTTAAAACCGTTCTTGATTTTTTTGTTTTTAGCACTTTTCTTTTGCATTTATCTTTATCATTTCTATGTTTTTTTAAACTAACGATGCCAGAAGAATGGTTTTAGCATTTTGTTTTGTATGTAAAGAATTATGAAATTTTTTTTTATAATTTTGGGTAAATAAAGGTCATTCTAAATTATTATTGTTTGAAAATTTTTCAAAAATAAAACAATTATTATTACCTACATATGTATGTACCTATAACATTTTGCAAAAAACAAAAAAAAAATTAATAAAAAGAATTTGTTCACAATTTTTTAATAATAAAAAAAATTAACATAAAATGTTTATAAATAAAAAAATGACTTAAAAGTACATTTTTATTATTATTATTATTATTTAAATGTGATTTCGAGTCTAATTGAATGATAATTTCTTTAATTTCTGGCAACACTACAAATCTCAAAGTGATGAAAACTAAAACAAACATTTCTTTGTGCGTTTTATTGCGTTTTTCTTTTTCAAATTCAATAGTATTTTTTCTCTGAGTGTAATGATGAGTTGTTTTAATTTTTGCATATGTATGTGTGTGTGTTTGTTTTTTCTTTTATTGCAAATAAAATCTATTTTTAGTTTTGTGCATAAAATAAATTTATTTTTCATTTGATTTCTGAACGAAAAGCAGGAAAATGAATATGTTTTTAATTACAGCTGCGTATTTTATTTTCGTCTATGTGTTCATGTACAAATGTATGTACATACATATGTACGTATTTTAGCAAAACAATATTCTAATTTGATTTCAAATAGGTAGTTTTTTTTGATTGTATTTTGTATTTTTGTATTTTGAATAAAACACATGTGTTAAAAATTGATTTAAAAGAAATCAAAACGAAAGTGTTAAACAAAATAAAGAGCAGAAATGAAGTTGCCATGTGAATTTTTTCATAAAATAAAAAATGAATCAAGGTGTACCTATGCTTTTACCTTGGGATAGACAGTAAAGTTAATTACATATGTATGTAAAATGGGTGCCTCCTTCTTCGTCAAAGCGAAGCTGCAAAATAAGTTTCCCTTTTCTCTATGTAAACTACATACCTACATAGGTTCATACTTACATAGATACATTGCCTGTGATATCAAAATAGGTATGTAGGCACCTACCTTTAACCTTTAACTACGGAGGTGAAACTTTCGGACATAGTCACTTTTTACCCTTTTACCACATGCTAATCAAGCCCAAAGCATGCAATTGTGGCGTTAAAAAGTTTTCAATCATATCAGGATATCGCTCCCC
>NDXZ01006537.1:10294-20877 GCA_003055125.1 Paykullia maculata | reverse complement strand
TTTTTTTTTTTTTTGTTGTTATTTAAATCTTAAGTAGATACGGAACACGTACTAAAAACGTAACGTTTCAAATAATAAAAAATTGAGATTTACAATTCCATTAAAACTTTTAATTATATCAATCTGCCTGGGCTTAAAACAAATTTAAATTGAGGCATTAATTTTTTTATACATTTCTTTATTTCCTTTTCTTTGTGCTGTTTTTTTTTCTTTTTCCATTCATTTTGATGAATTTTATATTGTTGCTATTTGAGTTCAACCAAAAACTATGTGTGATGTTGATGAGCCTGTTTGTTAGAATATGTTTGGTTTGTGTTTGTATTAGAGTGATGTAAAAAAAGGAACCATAAAATATGTTTTATGTATTTAAATATTTGTTGCTATGAAGTTTTTTTCTATTTTTTAGTCTTAATAAAACATTTATACGCAAATAGGCCATACACGCTCCAGGAAAACAATTCACAATTTCTATTATTTAAAAAAATATGTATTTTGGACTTGTATTTGTGCGCGTGTGTGTCTATAAAAAAAGAAAATTTTTAAATTAAATTTGTACAAGTGTTTTTTATGACACCTTAAAAACGTGTGTTTAGTTTTCTTAAGGTACTTGAACAAAAATAATGCTGCCAATGAGGGATTGAAAATATTGCACAGCAGGCCATATTAGTTACACATTGAGTCTAAGACCAAAAATAGCGCAATGATTGTTTCTCTTACATGTGTCTTAAGGATCGACTGTTAAAATATTGAGCTATTTAAAGCACGAAAATAAAGATAAAATATGTTAAATATCTTTAGGATAAAAAGCATGTTAAATGATTTTTATTATTTATCCTCAGCTGTACTAAAATTTGAGAGCAATAAAAACGCAAACTCTTAAGTTCTTTGGCTTTTGCCATAGAAATCAGTTAACATTAGTTGCTGCCATCTCATGTTGAAGGCAGCACAATAGGTTATAATGAAGAACTTTGACTGAACTTAAATGAAGATATATATATGGCAATAATGAATAATTAATATTACTTGTTTATTTTATTTAAGGTGTGTGCCCTTTATTGGCCTAAAAGTATTTTACTTTTGCATACATTTTCTTTAAGCTTTTAAGGTCATATTTCTGAAAAAACTAATCAAACGTATTGGCTTTTATTTAAATAAAGGAACATTTTATAGTAACAAATTTTATAGTTTGGATATATGATCATGGTAGTGACGTAAAACTACTGACTACAACCATATTATGATTATGACAATCATGTAACGTTTGTAATAATCATAGAATTTTAAAATTGTCTGTGATTATATTACCGTGACCATATTCATTCATGTTCATTCTTTGCGTGTATTTAATTAATCAGTCCTAAAGTAATTATTTAAAGCTTTCCTACTAACAGGAACAATTATGAAAAATATGTAATTTTTGTATATATATCCCTTATTCTTGGATTTAGGTACACAGACTGGTGCACGGCTGGTGTCAAATTGTGAACAAAGCGTTCTCACTTTTTCGAGAACATCCGTTCACAAATTTAAGACCAAATGTTGTCAAACTAAGAACGAAATAATAAAAAATACCAAATGTTGTCAAATCAAGAATGAAATGTTGTCAAATCGAGAATGAAAATCTAAAAATACCAGACGTTGTAAAATTGTGAACGACCTGTTCATCAATCAAGAACGTTCGTTATCGAAACAATGTTCGATGTTCTTAGAAAAATGACACCATCCGTTGTCGAATCAAGAAAAAACGTGCTTAGCTCACTTTTGACAACGGATAGGGTCAATTTCGGTGTTTTTTGAATGGTTTTTCCCTCTGTGTACTGCACTACCTACAAAATTAAAAAAAATTCCGTAGGTTAAAGTAATATTGGTTAAGCTTAGTTTTAAAAATCGCTAAAAGCAAAAAACTTCAATGAAACTTAATTACAGACAAAATGACATTTTGAACCCTTAAAACTTGAAGTAAATTTTTGTTAATCCAAATAAAACTGCAAAGGAAATACAAATTAGTGAAAAATCATAAGATGTATAAAATTAAGTTCACTTAAAGCATCTGGTAATAAAGAGTTGCAGAAATTAAATTCTTATAATATATAAGTAAAATTATACTGATATTATAAGGATAAGTTGCTAGCGTTAACATGGTTTTTTTCAATAAAAGTTTGATTTGTTTTTAACTATTCTTTATTTTATTAAAACTTATTTCCTTTTGTTATTCTAAAAACTGGTATAAGGCGCCCTTTAGTTAGTTAGTTAGTTCTAGTGGAAGGGTTTTAACAACTGAACGTAAAATAATAGGAACCAGGAAAAGGTTTACAGGCAGTTAGAACAGATGCGTGTGGTATTTTTCTCCCTCCTGCTTAAACTACATTTCTTATAAAAAAAAAACAAAAAAATATGAATTTTTAAATAAAAGAAACTTTTAGAAAAATTTTTATGGGCTGGGCCTTTTAAGTTAAGAGAGAAATAATTTTTTTATATACAAAAGTATTTCTTTTTTTAGAGTTTATTTAGGAAACGAACTAAAACAAAAAAATTTTTTATAAAAAATAAATCTTAGTTTTTAGTAAGAAATAATAGCGACTGAAATTTTGATAAGTAAATGGAAAAAGTTTAAGTTATTGCTATAACGCAAAGAATTAAAAAAATCTCCGAATTAATATTTTCCGACCCTCTAAAATTTTGAAAACATTACAGATATTTTTTAACCATAAACGTTTGCCCGTCACTGTGTAACACCAACTTCAATATCAACTGAAATAAAAATTTCTAAAAAATAAAAGAAACATTTTCCAAAATATTAAATTTAAGTATTCCGCAGGCATAACCAACTGAATGTCGTATATTTTCAAGCTGACAAATTATTATATACATTTCTATATATGAATTTATGTGCATAAATGTATCTTTAAAAATTTTGAGTTTATATTAATGAATGTCTGTGTGTGTGAGTGTATGTTAAGTATGCTAGAACGTGTTGATGATTTAACAAGAGTTTTGTTGTTTTTCTTTTTTTTCACTAACTGCACTTCTTAGAAACTGTTTTTAATTTTACTCTTCATCTGCTTTGTTTTAACTCCTTTAAAGACAAACTTTTGTTTTTTTTTGTCTCTGTAAGTATTCATAGGAGTATTTGTGGTTGTGTGCGTGGTTGTTTAGATTAGTGTATGTCTAAAAATGTGTGAGTTGAATTGAGTGAATGACTTAAATTAACAATGTTCGAAAAGTAGCGTTATAAAATGTGTAAAGAAAATTCATAAAGCTTGTGAATGAGTAAACACAAAAAGTTTATAATGTTTAGAGAAGAAGAGCGCAAACAATAATGATAATAATGTCTTGTATTAAGAGGTACAGTAGAACAAAAAAAAATATTTTCCTTAGAATTTTTAAATGGTTTTACTGTTAACTATTTTAAAAAATTTACTCATTAGAAATTTGTAAGGAAATTTTTCGATTTTATTTATAAAATTTAAAAAATATTTTTTTTTTCAGCTTTATTGCAATTTATATCTTATTCGTTGTTCTGTGCTGAAAAATTTAAAGAAAGTGTTTCTCCAGATGAATGAATTAAGTTGTATATTTCATATACATGTGTGTTTAGTATAACTCGTTCTACTACTATTTAAGAATGTAGCGACAAGAAATTGACAGCTTATAAAAATGTCTTCTATATGGTATTTGTGTTTTTATGCAGTGACAACAACAAAATTTTAAACAGAAAAAGAAAACGAGAAGAAAACAGTAAAAACGCAACAGCTCTAAATGATCATATACGTGAATATAATGAGAAAAATAAACACCCACACATGCACACACACACACAACTAAATACATGATTCTTGATTATTTTTAAGAGCTGTTTCGTTTTTGTTTTTTTTTTTATAAAAAAAAAGAAACATCTCTTTAGAAATCTATTCATACAAGCAATCGTATCCATACTTTATCACACCCATACGCATGCAATAACATTAATGGAATTTTTATTTATTTTCCTTAAAGGTGAGCACGTACTTTCTGCAGCTTACAAAAACATGCTTTTACTTTTTTATTTTATCATAAACTTTTTGTGTTTTTGTTTTTGTTTTCTTATTTATTTTTTCCCCCCAGTTAATGCTCATACATATATACAATATATGTATAAACGAACATGCAGAAAAATACTATATAAGCAAAATTAATTACCAACATTCACATTGAAAACGTGCCTATAATGCTTTATTTTGACACAATATTATTGTAGTATATGATACTCTCCAACATCAGTAACAAAAACAATAACAAAAACAATTCCTAAAACTTCTGACAGAGGAATACAGTACCGTGATTTTTAAAGTTTTTATAAATATACCATTCCACCGAAGTAGGGAGCTTTGTTTTCAAATAATAATTCAGGAAAACTTGATAAACCAAATATTGAAGACTTAAAGATCTAATATAAAAACTGAAAACAATTTTAAGTATTTAGTGGGAAGTTAGTTTTAGGAAATGTCTACCTTAAGTACAATTTTTATCAGACTTGATTACATTAGAATTACCTAGGTTCTTATAAAACTATGCTGCTAAGATTTATAGTGATTTTATTGAAAAATTCAATTTACAGAAACAAAGAATATTTTGTTATATAAGAAATGTAACCATGTTTCCAATGTTTGTCAATGGTTGAAAGAAAAGAAAGAAAGAAAGAATTTATTAAAACTGTTTAGCTTCTAAAATATACTTTTGAAAATTTTCGTTTAATACAGGGTGTCCGCCGGCTAGGTATACTACTCTGTTTTGCCGCCATTTTGGTAAACATTAGTTTTGACAGTTGATATTTCGCAGCCGTGAAGTAGAGATGTGGCAAATTTATTATGGAAAAATACCAACGTATTTTAATCGGATTACTGTGACGATAAGAAAGTTACGTGAAATTTTTGGGAGAAACAACGTGCCAACAAGACGCACTATTTATCGTGTAGTGAATGATTTTGAAGAAAGAGGGACTCTAGCTGATATGCCCAAGCATTGACCACAACGTACTGCAAGATCGGTTGAAAGCATTACTGCTGCTCAAGAAAGTGTTTAAAATAATCCATCAACCTCAATTCGACGCCGTGCTAAGGAGCTTGGTCTTCAAAGAGCAAATTTCGCGACAATTTTGTACAAGGATTTGCATTTGTTTCTATTTAAGATTCAGTTGACACAAGAGCTTTTTCCAGAAGACCATTTACGCCACCGAACATATGCCAATATGATGTTACAGCTCTCCCATGACAACCCAGATTTTCATGAAAAAATCATAATGAGTGACGAGGCACATTTTCATTTGAATGAATATGTGAATAAACAGAATAGTCGGTTCTGGGCAATGGAAAACAATCAAATTATTCATCAGTCACCTTTGCATCCATTAAAAGTGACAGTCTGGTGTGCTATTTGGTCAGGAGGAATCATTGGACCTTACTTCTTTGAAACTAAAAACGGCGTAACGGTAACTGTCAATTAGGAGCGATATCGGGATATGATTGAAAACTTTTTAACGCCACAACTGCATGCTTTGGGCTTGATTATGTATCAACAAGACGGTGCCACATCGCGGATTACAATGGAATTACTGCGAGTAGTATACCTTGCCGGCAGACACCCTGTATTACTTAAAGAAATTATTTAACGAATAGATTTAAAGGTATAAAAACGATTTAAAAGTATATCTGTGCCGCTAAAACGAGGAATCAACAATCGCTTTTGCATTTTTAAGCAAAAGCCATTTTTAACTGCTTCGCGGTTTACTTATTTAAAGACTTTATATACATTTTTTAGTCTCGAAATTTACATGTTAGCTCCCTGTTAGCCCTTTCACCCATGACATATTTTTAAGTTTTGACGGCAAACATGTTTAAGAGAAAAATATATGAGATGTTAAGGATGCATAAGGAGTCAAATCCTTGCCATGATCCTGGGATATATAATCCCTATAAGGTTTTTTGGTGGGACATTATGACCCAGTAATGCTAAAACGCTTGTAACATAATATTGGGATAATAAATCCCACTTGAGAATCTTACTGGGACAATATGTCCCATTACGAATAAAAAATACACATAAATGAAGTACCAGTATAATTTAACATAGATTTTTTTAATTACATTATAGAAAATCATTTAAACTTTATTGGAGCACATCAAATCTTAAAAAGTAAAAGGAAAAATAAAAGTTTTGATTAAATGAATTTTGTTGGGACATATGATCCCAGTAGGGGCGAAAGGTACCAGGTAAAGGTTAAACTTTTACTCAATACAGTTTGTAAACTATATTCATTTATTAAATGTATTGGTTTTAAATAAGTACTTATGTGCTGTTTTTATTATACAAGTGAGCATTTTGAGTAAAATTTTTTTATGTGTTTTGTTATTGTAACAAAAACAAAACACACGTAAAAGGTCTACACAAAGCGCTCACTTGTATTACAAAAAACGGCACATTAGCATTTATATATAGCTCAAAGTTTAATCGTCTATTAAATAGCTTATAAATCGGATTGTAAAATATAAATACACTTTAAAGTCATTCGCAAGCAAACTTTGTCGATCGATTAAAAAATGGCAAAACTAATGGCGAATAACTTTTTTCAAAGAAATTTATTAGTATTAAGTGTTCAAGATTTTTTACTTTTAAATATTTAAAAGTAGTTATAAGCAGGGTTTAAAAATCTGCAGTCAATATGTACGGAAAACCAACTGTTTTCTTTGCTTTTCCATACATGTTCACTGCAGCTTTTAAATATATAGTTAAGAAATTTTAAATGCCGCTTCTAATCTATCTAAACACACGTAGACAGTCATAAAATTATTTACATTTTGACAGATAGCATTATTTGTTGCTAACCTTGAACATTCCCGTCACACTGCTTGTTTGTGTTCATTATCACTGTCCAAGAACAAAACAGGCAATTTCTTGCATTATTAGTTCACTGCTTTTAAATAGCACGGTACTATACAGACTATCCAAATAGTTTTTTTTTCTTATATATGACTTAAATGCAAAAAAAAACATATTTAATGGCCCCCTTAGAAACATTTAGGGACTATTCCATTTAAGCTTAAATATACTAACTAATATAGATATTAACTATTTTGGAATTTGTTTTTTTGTTTAGTGCTTTTCAAATACCAGGTGGTAAAATATAATAAATAGCTTTGTAAGTTTATGTATATTTCATTAATAAATTAGTAATTTCTTGAAAAAGCAAAGAATAATTGAATTATCTACGTTCTAGAGCAAATAAAAACACATAGGCTCAGAGTAAAAGTATAATAGAACTGTTTGTGTATCCTCCAAAACCATACATGTAAGGGCCTTGAAACTTTTAAAGTTTAACTAAATATGTCATTTCATTTGTGGTAGATTTTTTTTATAAAACTGTTTAATCGTTGGTCGCGCGATGTGTGATAAGTCACGCCGTCTTGCTAAAACACATGTCTTCAACGTTTTTGAGACTCAAAAGTATTATTAATGATGACATTTTGATCAATTATTTGACCAGACGATAAATCTTACCAAACGGTTACCTTTCCTGGATGTAAGGCTTCTCAAAAAGGATTTGTATGTAAATACATTTGCAAACGTGGCGATTTTGCTTAAAGACAAAGTTTTTTAGACAATAGAATGATATTTAAAAACTATGCGATATGACTCATAAGTTTCTCTGTTTAAACTATGTTTAAAAAAAAAGTGATCATCTCACAAACGTTGCTCCAGCAGCACTCTTTTCATCATAAATTGCTTAACCACATTAACCTTAAAATAACCGAGAACTCTTAAGTCAGCTGCCATAGTGTAAACCTTGCTGGTAATTAAAAGTTTAGCGCTTAAAAAAATATTTAAAAAAAACTGTTTAAAATAAAGAACTAGAAGCAATTTTTCAAACAAGAGAGTTTTTTTTTATATTAAATCCTTAAATAAAATAAATCTTAAAGTTATATAACCGCGAGTGGTATACGTCTTTGAAATCTAACCCAATTATGTTTGTTTATTTTATTATTTTTAAATAAAATTATTATCTCTTTTGTTATAAAAGAAGAAAGTGTTTGTTGTTCAAGTTTCTTTAAAGTATACAGTTTAAGTATTAAGGCAATCCCAACAGTTACTAACATGTATTCTTTAGCTAAGCTTTAAACGAAACAAATTTGTAATTTAAAACCTGAAAAACTTTTGTTGCACTTCAAATGATACATACATACGTATAATTAAGACTTTAAGTATGTTTAATTAGAGTTACCTTAAATAATAAAGGTTAAACCCTTTATAATAAATTAATTCTCTTGCTTTTTTATTATTTTAATCTTAAGATTGAATCTTTTGTAAAAAGTATAAACGTAAATAATGTTTAAATACAAACACACTCATGTAGACATTGTAATACTTTGGAATTTTCTTCAAAGCAAAGCGGAAATTTAAGTAACAGGGAAGGAATGCCTGAAGCACCACATAAGGGATTATATACTAATTTTAAAATTTGTATGCAACTAAAGGAACATTTTCGCAGAACCAGGTAAGGTTTTAGATTTAATTAGCTATTCTATGTAAAAAAAATTCTCAAAGAAGTCTACGTAAATTTTCTTAATGCAAAAGTTTTATAGTTGGTTGAATAAAGTGTATGAAATAAGCAAATGCTAAGATTTTTCTTAAAATTGTGTTGAAATCGTTTTTAAGTAAATAAGTTAGAAAAAATGCGTATAATAGTTTTCATAAAAGGTTTTTCATTAGACTATTTATAAAATGTTTGGCCTCCTTTAAAAATTCGATTTAAAAAATATTATCAAAACTTCTATATTTGTATTCGCATTCCTTCCCAACGTTAAATATTTTGAAGATTAGCAAACAAAAAAATGTTTTAAATAGTAACAACTGACGTGAAAAGGTAACAGCGTCTTTATTAAAAAAAAGTATATTTAAAGATACATAAACATGTATGAATGTACTGACATACATACATCCACTCATCTAGAAAATGCGTATCCAAAACAAAAATAAACTTACTCGAAAAAGGTATTTAAAAATGCTTCACCTGCCATTCTAAAGAATTAAATACACAAAAAAAAAAAAAAATTGCTTTTTTCTAAAAAGTTAAACGGTCTAACGTGCTCTACACGTTAAATACCAATTTATGTGAATGTATGTATTTTAACACATACATATTTTTAATGTTATTCTTAATTAAAGTGATTTCCGGTTAAAAAAATACTAAAAAAAAACGATTAGAAAATGAACACTGGCGTATGTTGATTTAGGTGTGAAGGAATGTATAGATGTGTTAACAAAAGGTATGTATCTATTAGTGTTGCCATTGCACATAAGTTCAAATGACCACTTTTTTCAAGCGAAATTAATAACGACTACAAAATAATGGTATTCAAACTAAAACCTGGGAGAATTTTATAAAAAAAATTGAGTTTAACCCATTAACGATCAAAAGTTAACCCTTTTGCAACAATGCGAACATAATACATTGTATTTGGTAATATTTTGGGAATAAAAGTATGGAACGTTTTCACGTCTATTTAAAAATTTTGTGGAAATTAATAGATCAAAATTATCCATAGTCGTAATTAATACGTAAAACAGGTTTTTTCTGCGACTGTTTCTATATGTACACGTGAAAGTCGAGCAAAATAAGAAGTTGCTTTTGCTTTTCATTATTTAGTCACGCATGATTTTTGTCCTTAAAGGCATTTATCGTCTGTGAGATTTTTTTCTTTTTGGAGATAGTTTTACACAAAAGTATGTAATTTTTGAGTTATATGTTTCTTCATTTCAATCGAAATTGTATTCCCTTTTAATTTTGTCCACTACATGTTTGAAAACAACGTCAAATTTTTTTTAATAACTTTCGCCATATTTAACAAATTTTTTTCAGAGGTTACCTTAAAGAGTTAAGAGCGCCGAATCCTATATGAACCTTTCACAACGTATATATATGCAGTAAACGGTATATGGAAAGTAACTAAAGACGTAGAAAATTTGATTATTGCATATAATCTTTTGCCCATATACATAAGTTTTTCGCCCATATCTTTGCCAATTCTAAGTTAATTTGTCCAATTTTTTTTCAAACGACCTGTTTTAAGGTTATGCAGGCTAATGAATTTTTTGTAAGTATAGCGACAAAAATACTTAGCTGTTTTAATCAAACATATACACAGAAAAAAAGTGTTGTAAATACAATTAAAAGTTTAATTAAAACTCAACCAACAATATAATTTGTAAATACAATAACGACATTTGTAAGTTGATTGCGAACAGTCAAGTCAACAAAATTATTTGCGTATTAACAAAACAAATTGTTAAATTTAATGTCCCAAGAAGGTGGCGCTGCATTACCTTCCTAATATGTTCCCAAGAGGTGGCGCTGCTGGCATTCCTAGATGTTATCATTTTCGTCCTCTTTTCCACTTAATTTTTAAAACTCGAAAACCATGATGAAATTTGTTTGTCTTCACCGGGATTTGAGCCTGGGGTTCTTGGTTTTGTAGGCAAGCAATTTAACCATTTCACTACGCCGGCACATGAAAACAATTTTTTGTTTGTTTATTTTGTAATTTTCCAAA
>NDXZ01006537.1:0-10255 GCA_003055125.1 Paykullia maculata | reverse complement strand
TTTCAACAAAAAATTTTGTTAACTTCAATTTGTCGATATTTTTTTCTGTGATAAATACTTACTTGTTTCTTTATTTTCCATTTTACAGTATTGAATTATTACGAAGATAACTCGAGAAACACGCCCTTAAACTTGACCAAGCACTATTGAGCGCGCAAGCAAATTTGTAGAAAAAATTTCATCTATTGACTTTGACGTAAAATTGTGTAATGGTGCTTTTTTTTAGCATAAAAAAAATCACACGTCCTAGTTTTAAAGAGTTTTCAATTAAAGACAACAACAATAAAAGTAAAATGTCACTTTAATTTTTTTTTACTTTTGCGCAGAAAAAGTGGTGCATTCGTTACAATATTGTTTGCATGCTTATACCATGTGTAGTTAGTTTCGTATGAAATATGTGTGTTATGTTTTCAGCATTATATCTCTTTTTGATAATATTTTAAGTTATCTTTTTTCCTTTCAAATTCTGATTTTGCAATGCTTAACGGGTAAGACATTAAAGCAAAATTTTAATTTCGCTAAAAAATTGAACCAATATACATTTAAATCTGTTTTTTATATCATTATTATGTTTGAGCAATACGACTAAGTAAATAAACTTTTAGGAAGTGAAAACAGAAATATTGGCTTAATAAAATTATCTATTATTTGATAAACTTACTTAAATATTAATTAAAGGTTTATTTGTTACAACTAATGCAATTTAAAATTGATAACAATATTCTTAAATTTTTGTTGTATTCTTTAAAGGATTATTTAAATTTTACTATAACATTTTTGTTAGAAACCTTTCTCGAAAAGATTTTTTAACATTGTAACAGTTCGGAAAACGGTGGCAATATCATGCAGTTCATTTTAACATTGCAAATTTTAGTTTTACTAAGAAATTACTAAACCAGAAATTACTTGCTAAAAAAATTAATGTAAAAAATTTAGAAACACAAAAATTCATTTAAGTTTTACCAAAACATATCTTACTCAGTAATAATATGTAGTCAACAAATTTCTTGTTGGCAGCACTGGTGTCTTTGTATACATACCTTTTTTTCTAACTTAAAATATTCACAAACATATTTGTACAAACAAACAAAAAACTCATAATTCATTCTCTTTTATTGTACGGTTGGAGAAAGCAATTTAACAACCTTTTTTTATGTTTAGAGAAGGGTTCAATGTTTTGTGGAATATTTCAAAAGTACACGGACCTGATTTTGGTTGTTAAGTATATATTTTATTATTTCTTTGCTCCTTTTTTTTTTTGATGCTGTGGTATTTTGTATTGAGCTGTTGTCGATTTGTTTGATCTTAAGGTCACAACTCTTTAAAATATGACTTTAGCATAATTTTTTCACTTGCTTTTTTATTCTGTACTATAATCGAATAAAGACAGTGGATGGATATTCATTGTGATGACTTTTATAGGGAATACTAAAATTGACAGCGTGATAACTAAAATAAACTTTTAAAAAGTTCCAAATACCGGGATAAGATACATAAACACAAAACTTATGCTATTGAGGAATCTTCCCCTTAAAACAAAAAATTCTTTAAAAGTTCTAAGATGAGACATTTATTCAGAAATGTTAATATTCTTATTTAATTTAAAATATAGACCTTGTTTGAAATTAAAAAGTAATTGAACGTAAAGTTCAAATTAAACAATTATTTGCCTGAAAAAAAATTTTAATTTTTCCAAACGACTTTAAACTATCAAAAGATCTAAATTAACCCAGCGTTTTTACTTAAACACCCTCAGTTGCAGCCAACAAGATTAAATTAGACATACTTCGAAACCACAATAAATACATTTTATCAAAATTATATACATAATCATAAAAAAAAATCAGCTGATAATGTTTCGCGTTCCTTGATCCGGCTAAATATCTGCAATGTTCCCTTCGGGACATCGATTTTTCCATTGTTCGATTTTATTTCTTTGTATTGATTTTATATTTCTATAGATTAAAGTATCAGGAATAACTCATATGTATCAAAAATCCAACTTTATGACATTTGCGAGCGAGTTTCGGTGGCCACATGTCAAAGCCATGTTGCTAGATATTAAAAACATTATTCCAAGCTTTGAAAATTGTTAATTAAAAAAATATATTTTAAGGTGTTGACAAATAATATAAAATGAATTAATTTTTAAAACTATCCCCCATATTCATAAACAATTTATAAGATAATTTTATAAATCGTTTGTGAGTATGGGGTACTTATGTACATATATATTTTGTAGCTTTTACTTAATGAAGTAAGCATATTCAATTTCTTTGCACATGGAACTTTTTAAAATGATGTGTTAATTATGTTCTTTCTTAAATCTTTAAATCACTAGTCAAATCACTTGTTCGTGGAATATTGCCAATCCTTTTTTACGAATATAAGATTCGTATCCTTTTTATAACCTTTTTTTTGATAATATATTTCCGTTTATTAATGATGGACAAAATAGCTTAGAATCATTATATATTCAATATAATATACATATATTTCGTTATTTTGAATTTAACAATTGCTTATGAAAACAGATATATTATTATGCACACACACATATATCTTCTTATGTATGTAGTATTTTCACAAATACCCGTGAACAAAAGTCTTAAAATAAATATGCGTAAACAAGATTTTCTCAGACATTTTCCTATTAAAAATAAAAAAATTCTTAAATATATTTATAATTTTTTTTTGAGACTTGTTAAACATCAGCATTGTAGTCAACGAATTTTCATTTCATGTTTTATTTTTATTATTATTATTTTTTTGCTCATAAATAAAAATAAAAATGTGGATACTCATAAACAAAAATGCTTACCCAGTAAACGTTATTTCCAGTGAATGTACCACAATAACTATGACTTAATCCAAAGCTGAATTTTTAATAATTTTTTTCAGTTATTAACTTACAAATTATATATATATAAAAAACATAATTAATAAAATAAAATTACTATAAAAGTATTTGCACCTATAGGAAATTTCACTTTTTTTTTTTAAATAAAAATAAGCAAAATTAAAAATAGCGATAACTTCTAATTGGAAAACATTTTTTCCAAGAATATAAAAGTTTATGTGTTACAGTTTATAAATTTTGTACGAAATATGATTGAAAAACAGAGAGAGTTAAAAAAAAATCAGAAAAACTGGACCTTGGTCCAGTTATAAAGCAGCAACATAGAATTCAGTGTCGTTGACAAGTACGCCCTACATATGAACATATCGCTTACTTAAGATGTAACTAAAGTTTAGTTGATGAAAGTGCAAACAAAAGTACAATTAAATAAATATCAAAAAATTAATTTTGAAAATGAAGGCGTCGTTGCTCTTTTTAATCGTGCAATAAGGGCTAAGAAACCCCAATGAGCATATATATATTGGAAGCAACTTTGAGTGCTAATTAGCCTTAAAATATTTAACTGATTAGAAAATTCCATTTAAATAATAAATGCCCTGCCGTAACAAACATATACATACAGAGGGAAAAAACCGTTCGAAAAACACCGAAATTGACACCATCTGTTGTCAAAAGTGAGCTAAGCACGGTTATTTCTTGATTTGAGAACGGATGGTGTCATATTTCAACAACAGCCGTTCTTGTTTTGACAACGCTTCGTTCTTATTTCGATAACGAACGTTCTTGATTGATGAAGAGGTCGTTCACAATTTGACAACGTCTGGTACTTTTAGATTTTCGTTCTAGATTTGACAACATTTCGTTCTTTATTTGAAAAAATTTGTTATTTTTTATTATTTCGTTCTTAGTTTGACAACATTTTATTTTTTGATTTGTGAACGGATGTTCTCGCAAAAGTGAGAACGCTTCGTTTACAATTTGACACCAGCCGTGCATAATTTTCGAACGTCTTTTTTCCCTCTGTGCATACATAATAGTTTGGTAATCAAGTATAAAGGAAAATTTTTTGGACTAAAAATAACCCAGCAAAAAACCTTAATTTGGAAGCAGTAAATGTGACTAGTTCATACCTACTGCTTCCTTCAGTGACTTTTTATACTTTTAGACTTATATATGAATATATTCAGCAGTGTTTTAGAAAAGATTATTTAAGATCTCTTAAGTAGAGCCTCTACGCAAGGAATCTCATACAAAAAATATGTCATATTTCATTAGTAGTGAAAGTAGTAGCTGCTTTCGGAGAAGCATAATTTTTTTGCTGGGGAGTACCCCGTTATAATTTGATTGCATTGGACTGCGTTCGATAATTAAGGACATATTATTTAAGCTTTACAGAACAGAGTAATACAAATCATAAGACGAAACCGTTCTTTATGTTTATTGGGTTAGCAGACATGATGTATGAAATCATAATTCATTATGTTCACAGTCAAAGCTATCTGTATTCATGTGTCTCAGTTTTTCCTTGTTCTGTTTTTTTTTTTTTTGCAAATCTGTGATGCTGTGATGTTTATTTGTACTACTCAAGTGCACAATTCAAGTGCACATTTCTATGCAAACAACACATTAAATACAACCCTATGATTTTCAAATGTATGAGTATAAGTACGTATTTACAAGTGCATACAGCTACAAGCAAAATATATATTTTTTTATATGTAAAAAATCAAAAGAATTTATTTTTATTTTTATATGTGTAAAGAAATAAAATAAAAAATACATACAAAGTATACATAAAAAGTAAATAACCTTAAGGCAGATTTACATAACTAAAGAAAACTAAACATTGAAAATGTCTTGGTTTTTCTTGTGCAATATTTAAGGAGGCAAACAAAGTTGTGGCCTAACGTGTAACGAGTATAAATATTTAAAAGAAGGAATGAATAACTTCTTATATATCTATGGGTTTAGAAAATAAAGTATTTTTTGCCCCTTGCTTCATGGGACTTCTTATTTAACAGACTTATATTTTGGCTTGCAGTCTTAAAGCAAAGCTTTTGTAAAAAATCTTGTCAAATCCTGATTAAAGTTTTTCTAATTTTATAAGATTTTTACCACAGAATTAATAATAGTTAAACGAAAATTCAACTTATTTGATTGCAATTTATGTATACAAATAAAAACATATTTCAAACTATTTAATAATGTTAGAATTTTGTTCTCAAAAATAGCTCCAAATTTAAGTTTCGTACTTAACTTTTATTATTTAAAATTAAGCTAGAAGTGTTGATTGCAATATATGCCTAAAACTTTTCTTTAACACTTTATTTAAAATTTAGCTTATTATATATTTTTTTCATTTTTTTTTTAACAAGAAATAAAGGAATCAGGAGAAACTTTAAAATGCATTTCAAACTTAAACTGTTTGTTTCTGTTTCGTTTTTTTTTTGTTTGTTAAAAGAAAAACTTTATAAACTGTTTTTAAAAATAACAAAGCTCCACTGCATTATTTTTTTCTTTTATTTAATTTCATCAAGGTGGTAGAGATGTTGCTTTATTTTATTATGTTTTGGGTTGTTGTGCGGTTGTTTCTTGTTTTTGTTGTCCAACTTTGGTTGAGAGTTCTAAGAAAATTAAATTCGTTTGGAAAACAACAGGAAATTGCGGGTGCTTTACAGCCGGAAACAAGCCGGCAGTCTGACTGTCTTTTAAGCGTCTGCTAAAACAAGTGCACAACAACTTTAAAAAATTACATAAAAAAAAGTTCCAAAATAAGCGAAACAACCACCAGCCATAGAAAAAATTTTAGGTAAAGTTATTCTTATTGTTGTAGTTTTTATTTCTTTTGAAGAAGACACTTCTAAGAAGCAACAAATTTGTATACTTTTTCAAGTAAACGAAACACCAACCAACTATTTTGTTTTTAAAATTGGATTTTTTGTTTGCAAAAAAAATAGTAAAATATTGCTCTTAGTTGGCTTTAATTTGCCAACATTTACATGCAATTTAATATCTGTCCTAATTATGTTTTTTTTGGTGTTGTTAAATTTCTACTTCAGGGTATTGTTTTTAAATATATTCTACTTTATTTTTTTTATTTATTTAATTGTCATATTTTGTAGTTTGTGTTTCAAATTGTTGTATTTTCCAGTCCATTTTTTATTATCTATACTTTTATTTTTTACTTAGTACAAAACAAGATGAAGTGTTGTCTAATTAGTCTCATAAGAGTTTTTTCATTTGTTCATAATTTGTTGGCACTTTATTTGTGTTGGACACGAGTATAAATGTTTGTTTTTTACAAAAAATGGTCAGTTTTTAGGTTGATGTTTTGGCCACAGTTCAAAAAAGCTTTTAAAAAAGTTATTATTAAAATTATGTTACTAAATATCATTTGAAAGTTATTTTACTAATTATCTCGATTTTGGTAATTGCATAGAAATCTCCATAAATAAATAATTAAAAAAATACACAAAATTCTTTAGTTGCAATGACAAAGTGTTTGTTTGTTTATTATATCTTATGGCGAAAATAGTTCTTTTGTGGGAAATAAAAAAATTAAAATTATTATTATTCTAAATCAGTTAGGAAATTAAGGAAAAGGCAATAACTCTAAGAATGAAAAAAATTTTTTTTTTCAGTCCGTCGGTCGTCTGAAAAAAATATAAGTTTTTAATCAGTTACAAAACCCAGAAATTAAGGGAATATTAAGGCTCCTACGTATTGCATGATATTTGTTTGCTATGTGCCACTTTGACGCATTTCCTTTCAAGTGCTTATTTTAGGGCAGTGAATATGTAATTAATTCGGGGTATTTGTAGCTTTTTTAGTTGTTTTTTGTTTTATTTTGTATTGCATCATCCAAAGTTTTAATATATCATGTTTGTATGTCTGGTTTTCATAAAAAATTATTATTTTCTTACTCATTGCCATGCAATGGTGCTTTCTAGTTAAAAGTTTCCACCATTTTCTGCCATACATTATTGTATTTGTAAAGGCAATATGTATATGTGCTTACTGTAAACGCATTTGTACGCCAATAAAAAGTGTGAATTGCCCTTAAATAAACATAATTCAATGTTTGAAGATAATATCATATGCATATATGTTGACCGCGGTTACGCCTCGAATGGCATTCTCTCTCCACCATATCGGCCGGTATTTCACGAATAAATTCTTCAATATTAGCTTCTAATGCGCGAGCCATTGCGGGCTTGTTTCTTTAGACCTATGCCTTAACATAACCCCACAAAAACAGTCTAAAGGCGTTAAATCGCACGATATAGGTAGCCAATTGACCGGCCCCTACCGTGAAATAAACCGTTCACCGAACTCGCCTCTCAATTGGTTCATTGTTTCATGTCTTGCTAAACCATATGTCAGCCAAGTCCAGTTCTTCTGTTTTGGCATAAAAATTCACAGTAATGGCGCCGAATCGATAATTTACGGTCATCAACAACACTGGCGGATACAGATGCAATATTTTGCACTGTCCGCAAACACGTTTTGATGGTTTAACGTCCAATAATGTTAGTTTGGTGCGAAATTTAGTCACAATTTAGTCTGAATAGCCTCCTCAGAAGGTCGCCCGAACTCATCATAAAATAGAAGAAGTGCACGATGCACTTTCTTACCCGAGTATTAATTTTGATAATAAAATTCAATAAAATCTGCGAGCGTTTTTTGATCGTAAGTCGATTCGTGGTTAAATTATAAACCAAACTGAACATGTTTAACAGTAACATGTTACACGAAAACAAATGAGCTGCAAAACACAGTGTTGCCAAAGAGAAAGTTGATAAAAAAATCACCCTTTAGGAGAAAAATTAAAAAATTAAAACAATTTAAGTTCAACATTTTTAAATAAAATTTAAGAAATAAAAAACCTTTAATATGTATTTTTACAACAAATATAAAAAAAAAATCCATACAAATACGTTCAAGTGAATAAATATCCATTTGTCTTACAATTGCTTTTATCTTCATATAATCATAATCCAGTTTTGGCATTGAAATATTTATTTTGTAGAAAAATACATGAAAAAACAAACTCCCCTCACGTTTTTCTATAGATCACGTTTTTTTTTCTTTTTGTTAAACTGCACTTTAAAGCGGAGATATTTATTCATGCACTCAGACAAATCGAATGTCGCGTTTGTTCCAAAAAAAGCGAAAACTATAGAAGATATTACTTGACAAAAACGAATCTTCCTGTTTTGTTTTTAAAACAGAACATTGCATTTGGGAAAAATAGTTACGAAACAATAAGCGTTGAAAAAAATGTAACATTATTTTTGAGGTTTTAAGTGTGTTGCTCGTCGATGTTGTTTGTCGATGTTTATGTTATATGGCTTTATGGCTGTATCGGCAGCTAAAAGGAAAAAAGATAGTAATTTTTTTTCGAAAACATAGGACTTTCTTAAAAATCTAAGAAAAGAAAATCACGAAAAATATCCCTTTAAATAAAAGTTTCTATGAACCAAACATTTATCTTTTATATATACATATTAGGGTGGGTCAATTATAAAATCGCTCAAATTACAAGAAAAATCGTGTTCTAGGGATCAAAATAAGTAACTTTGCCGAAGGAACCATACCTCTAAAATGTATTTTTATGTCTTGACTTTTGATCTGAAGGGTAAAATTTTTTAAAAATCATGTGCGTATGAGTAATATTTAATTACTTATCAAAAAAGGGGAATACGCAGACGTCTAGGTATCGTTTAAATAACCAAGACAAAGATTGTAAAGTGGTGTTTTTTTTAAATGTTTGTATGGTGAACCCCCCAGGGGTGGTTCCAAGGGATGTGCCACTGGCATAGGTGGGTCGGCCCTCCAAAATTAGTTGGGGTCGGTCATTCATTTTTACTTGAATGAGGCACACTAAATGGGTCAAAGTGTGATTTTTCAAAATTTGACCCTTCGGATCAAAAGTCGGGACATCAAAATACATTTTAGAGGTATGGTTCCTTCGGCAAAGTTTCTTATTTTGATCCATAGAATACGATTTTCCTTGTAATTTAAGCGATTTTTTTGCCTCCATACATATATATAAAATACTAACGTGACTGATTCATCATCGTACAGCTCAAATAAATAAACCTAGTAACATGAAATTGGAACTGTGGGTTCCTCTCTCGTTGTAAAGATTTAGTTAAAACGGATATTTGGAAATTCATATTTTTAGGGGTAAAAAAGGTTAAAAACGAGAAAAACTGGTTGCCTTTTATCTACTAAATTAAACAAGATTTAAAAAATTTTAAAGCATTGTATTCTACTCAAAAAATAACTGGATATGTGTCTGGTTTTTTTTTTTAATTTGGGAGCCTGGTTGATAAAAATTGGTAAGAATTATATTTTGGTACTTTTTTGAGGCCCTTATAACAACTAAACTAATAAACATATAATCATAATTTACACTACGTTAACGACTTCTCTAAAAAATAATTAGAAGTTTTCGGAAATTTTTATTAAATTCAAACTTATAGGGATAAAAATTAAAGGCGAAAAGTAAAAAGGAGGGAAAAACGGGGAAGTGGTAATATTAAAAAAAAACTGGACCGAATTGAATAAAATTTACGTTTTAGAAAAAGAAGAAACTTTGAGCAACCAGTTTGGGGTAGTGAAGCAGATCGGGTTTAAGCTAGTTTATTATAAATTTTAAGTAAAGTAAAAATTTATCGAACGTTATTGTTTATAAAGAAAATTTATCGAAACCTTATCTACAAATGTAACCGAAAACCAAATTTAAGAGAATCTCCTTTGTCAAACTAAAACATATTTAGAAGGTTTGTTATAAATATAAAACTAACAAAAAGTTTCAAGAATAGAAATTTGTTAAAAACCTTTAAACGCAAATAGTTTTTTGGATTTTTTTTAATATAAATAAAATGAACGTGTTTAAAGAAAAAAAAATTAAATTTGACACATATAATTTAGGTTAGAGTTTTTAAACATTTAATTAGAAATTTTGTCAAAAGATTTTAAGAAATATGAACAAAAATTAACATTATTAAATTTTTTTTAACAAATATAGTATTTATCTATTTAACAGACAAACCTAAACAAGGACGGCAAGCGTTTTTTAGCTGTCAAAAATTCTCATGCCCATACAATTTGTATGAAGCAAACCGAAATACCGCGGCGGTAACGCGCGACGGTTGGATAATCCAATATTGACAAGGCGTTTAGGTGTGAAGTTGGCTGCGAACAACAATAACTGGCTTTTGTTATTGTTGAGAAATATTGCCATTTTAGCTGTTTCCATGTAGAAGCAAGCGATTTAATCACTATTTCATTTCTATTTCGTGATGTTTTTGTTTAAAAGTTAAGTTAACATTACTGTTTGCGACACAACTTTAATGCTTTTGTTTAGGTATGTCCCTTCAGCGTTAG
>NDXZ01006528.1:0-12949 GCA_003055125.1 Paykullia maculata | reverse complement strand
ATTCGAATTATTTCGGTTTCGAAAACAATAAATAAAATTTTTGTAAAAACAAAAACGAGTCTCCCCATTAAAGTTTCTTTCGATTCCATTTTAAAACTTAAAACTAATAAAAATTAAAATTAAATGACCAGTAAAATAAATGTAACTTTATTTCTTCAATTTGCGCTAGTAAAACTGGTAAAAACTTCTAAGTAAGCGAAGAAATCTTATATTTAACATCAAACTTAAATACACCATGGTTTAACTACATAAACATAAAAAGGTTGATTTAAATCTCTTAAAAACTAAATTTCTTTCAACAACATTTTCAAAATATATAAATTGATTTTTTGTAAAAGTCTAAGCAACTACAAATACATAAATATTTAAAACGCAAACGCAAATTTTTAAGAAGAGACTTTCCAAAAAAGTAAAATATTTTTAAACTTTTAAAATCTCTTAAAAAGTTAAAAAAAAATTATTGCAACGTTTAATAAATAAAAAATATATAAAAGAAATTTTAAAAGTTAAACAAAAAAATAAAATAAATATTAAGATAAACCATTTACTAAAAATTTTTTAAAATTAAATAGTTAATTACAATTATCTTTAAAAAATTACTTTTTAAAATCAATAAATAATAGGATTTATTGTTGGTAATTTATTAACAATAAATATCTTTTAACTTAACTTAACATTTTCTATTATTATTGAATAAACGTTCATACTTTTGCAAACCAAGAGAAAAACTTACCGTCTTGAAAACACCTCTTTCTGTGCCAGTATTGTTTTTTAACCAAAAATGTTCTAAATTGTATCTGCAGAATTGTGCCGCGATTATTCCGGTAATTCATTAACGTGAAATTTATATAATAGTTTTTTAAACAAAATCTATTTTTTGAAATTGTTATTATTACAAGAAAAAACTGCTTTGTTAGAAACAAAAGATCATTTTTTTTTTGTTTTTTTAAAGTTAATAAAATTAATAAACGTTCAAAATACAATTATTGTTTGAAAAGGATATTTTAATCCTCTTCTTTTGTTGTTTTCTTCTTATATATAATTGTGTATATATTTTTCTATATAAATTCTTTTGCACACACACTACAACAAATTTTTTTTCATTAGTTTCTTGTAAATTTAAAAAAAATAATTAAATTTTTTCACATGGAAAATTTTTGAAATAATGATTTCTTTTTTAACGACTCGATCGTATCGACAACTTGCGAATAAATGCTACAGTTTAATGTAGATGCTTGGTTTTTATATGAAGCACAGCTTCTCATATTTATTTTTTATTGATATTTATTATTTTACGGCGTTTTTATTTTGTCTGCTCGTATCTCGTGGATACGGACGATGATTGGCTGTGTTAACTAGAGATATACGGTTTTCTCAAAAATAAAAAAAAAGTATAATAATAATAAAAATAAAGCACATACACACACACACACACAAAGCAGTTTTACAAACAAACAAAACAACAAAAACACATATTAAAAAGCGATCGTTATAAATTTTCCTAAAATGTTAAATTTTTGAAATAAAAATAAATTTCTTATTTTATCTGGACTTAACTAAGGGCATAGAACTTTTTGTAGAGTTTTTTTTTAATATTTATTTTTGCTACTATTTTTGTATTTGACTGAGGTCAGTGTTTTTAGATTAGAGGATTTTTTTAGGAATTGGGGATTTTTTCAGACTGTTAAGGAATTTTTAAAAGAATACAAATTGTGCCCATAAATTTCTAATTAGTTCTTAAAACTAATTTAAAAAAAACTGATTAAAATAAGGATATAGGGCAATATGTGTAAGCATACATACATATGTTAATAATATGTTTATGTAATAAAAAGTTTTATTAAAAAAAAAATTTGCACACTGACCAAAATATGTATGTACTTATGATCCATTATTATCAATGTTTTAAAAGAAAATGTGTTAAACAATTAAGTCGGTGCTTTTTATATAAATTTTATCTAAAAAAATTATTCAACCAAGTTAATATGTTTTAATAAAATTGCCTAATTTATTTGGGAATTATTGGGGATAAACATTTTAAATTTAGGAATATGACAGGAAAATAATCTGGGAGCCCTTACTCTGGGAGGCCTCAAGTAAAAATTTGGAAAAGTTTTAGGCGGATGAGAGAATAAAGAAAACTTTCCATAAATATAGAATTTACCTACCTTAAAATATAAAAATTATTCAAAACAAATATTTAAAAAAAAAGACTTATTGAAAAACAAATTTTCTAAAAAAAAACTTGTATATATATATATAATAAAATTTATCAAAAACAAATATGTATGTATGTATATAAAAGTTCTATAGGTGCCATCTAACTCTTCTCGAAAAAAATACATTTTTAATTATCTTCACTAAACTATTACAATAAAAACAAATCAATTTAAAATTTTTAAACTCGAATAATTTCTAGAATTTTAAATTAAAAAGCTTCTCGTTATTAAAATAGCAATAAAAAGGAAAAGCGCATCAAATTTTATTTAAATCGTAGACCGCACATAAAATGGGCGATTTATTTTGCCCTGACTTAACCTGCTACAAAAGTCCCTCCAAAGCAAAATACGTACAAGGGACAGTATACGCAACTTAAACAAATTTTTTACGACAAAATTTGTTGTTATTTTGTCGCAAAATAAACTTTAACAATAAATTTCATATCAAGAGGTGTAAATTATTTAATATAATCTCTAATCAATTGTTCAAACTTATTTAGATTTTTTTTTTCATTTTGCAACCAAATACGTCATTTGATAATTTGCACTTAATATTTTTTATTATTATTGTTATTATAAAAAAAAAATGAACCATTATTGTCAACTATTTATAAACACTTTTTATTATTACTTATTTTTGGTCATATAGAAATTTTATTTTTTTTTTAAGAATTTCTTTAAACGTACCGCCCCAAAAATGGTGCTATAAATTGTATTTCTTAATTGAAAATAATTACTTATTTTAAGGAAAAATTCTTTTTTTAATTAATTGTCGTTAACAAAAAAATTTGTTGTGTAACAACAATTATTTTTTAATTTGAGTTATTGATTAATTTATATTTAAGATCTAGAATCCTGTTATGTATTTCAAGTATTTTCTGAAAATATATTTTGCAGCTAAATTCTTTTAGTTTAACATTGAATAGAAATTAATTAAACCAGTAATGTGTAGTGTAGGCGTTAACGGAAATAAAAGTTATCACTTCCTATTTAATTTTTATTGACAAATGTCAATCAAACAATTTGTGGTTCATAATTTTTGTAAAGTAATCAATAAATCAATTTTATTAATTAAATTTTTATAAATTGAAACTAAAACACCACTAAAACAATGTGTAATGGACCCTATTAGAACTGCGGTGTAATCTTTTAAAATATGTTCATTCTATATATGTATATACATATTTACATACATAATTAAAATGAATTAAAATTTTATTATATATAAATTTACTTTTATCTTTAAAGGTGCAGCGTTTGTACTATATATTTTATGTCCTTTTCTAAAGCATTCATAAATATTTGTTTAATCCGATCAAACAAATACATATGTATGTATGTATGTATATAAAGTTATTTTTATTCGTTCTATTTGTGTGACTTTAAAAAGTGTCAAAATTCTTAATACATTTTTTTGACGTCAACAAAATAAATTTATTTGTCAAAATACGTATTTATTTGTGATAATTTTATAATCAAATACTAAACAAAGATAATTTGTTTCACAAATTTAAGCAAATAATTTACTTTACATACATATACAAGTACATAGTAAGAAAAAGTTATAATGATGCACCTAACAGCTCAATTGCTAGTAAAAAGAGTTTCATAGTTTTTCATTTTCTCTACCGCCCTATTTTTTTGTAAATTTTGCGATCAATACAATAAAAAAATATTTGTGAAGCCACGATTAATTAGGCTTAGTGGTCCCCCAGAAGGTAAAAAATATACTTTTAGGCAAGTAATATATACTTGGAGAGTAGTGCTTAAGATCAAAGCATTTTAAAAAGTTTTTTTAATTTCTAGAAACATTACGTTGTCAAATCGGCTACTACAGGTTCAAATTTTTAAGCTTTTTTTTGAAGTCGATTATCAAATATTGGAATTTAGGTTTTTGCTGAATTGTAAAATATGTAAGTAAATATTGCACATAACCGGCGATTTGATATAAACCCATAGATGCTTTGTATTTTCTTACCGATTGTTTTAAATATCTCTTAAAAAATCTCGTATAATACGTCACAATACACATACATACATATACATATGTTATATGTACAAGTATATGTGTCATGATTCGTCAAAATTCAGTCAAAACAATAAAAATCAATTTAACACAAATATTAATCGTCATAACGTTTTTAGCCAAGTTTATGTCTACAGAAGCGTATACTTTTTGTTGAATTTAATATTAATCATTATAGTTATGTATGTACATTTGTTTACGGGAATTCAAATACGAGTATGGACTAGATTGCAGAGTTTCTAAATCTAGATAATATTTCACGCAAAGGAAAAACTTGGTTGAGTATGATCACGGAACATAATTACAGAATATTTATAAAATACTATGGTCACTGAAATCATATTCATAGTTAACACAAACATATAATGGTTCTAGGTATATTTTAGGCCAATACCAATATCATATATATGGTTGCAAGAGTCGTTATATGTTTGTCTTAACTATAAACCTGTACCCCATTTCTGTAATTTGGGAGAAGTTTTCGCAACAAAAAAAAAAAAAAATTAAAATTATAATAATGTTCTGGTTGTTAACAGTATGATTCTTTTAATTTACATAATGCTAAAGAATTTAAAGTTTGATCAAAATAGTTGACTTACTCTTACTCACCCTATTTTTAACAAGGCGAATGAAACTTTTCTCACTTACAGTGCAGATTATGGGCACGGATTACGAATAATCATAAATATAATAATATAAATGATTGCTGTAATCATAGTTATAGTTAAGTCACTCGCCCAAAATAACTACAAGAATTACAGGTATTATTTAACAGACAATAAGCCTCTTAAATGCCACCAATTTTAAATTATATAAATGAATCAACATTTTTGTAAACAATAATTTAAAAAATACAAGCTTATCTCAGTTTAAGAACCACTGTGACAAATAATGTCGTAACAAATAAGTGTGTCTAGTTCGCTGATTTAAATAAGTATTTAACTTGTTTTAATATTGCATTTAACCGCTTTGAACTGCATTTCGGTAGTTGGTTAGAGAGTTACAAACATACATACATACACAAGCATTATTCATACACGCGACTACTTAAAAATCTAGATAATTTGTTTTAAAACACACAATAAAATACATACTATTATTATAAACATGAATATTTTATATTTAATACATATTTTTATCATGTAAATAAATTTAAATTTTTTTTTTTTTTTTTGTATATTATTTTAAAACATCTTCTCTTTATGAATAGGCAAAGATAAAATAGTTCAAATTAATTTTCTACTGTTTTTGTTAACCGATTTTGACAAAAGATATACCATTGATTGTGCAACAAGATAATGCTCCTATACATATTGCCAGAGTTGTAAAAGAATTTATTTTAAACAAAATGTTCCACTATAGTTGAAAATGTTTGGATTGACTTTCCCGCAAGGTAATGAAGACGGAAGGCAATTCGACTCTTGGAGGAAGCTTGTTTGGTTTACTTAAAGTCACATTTTGATTTTATAAACAACCGTATATTTGAAAAATTATTTTAAGCAAGGAAAGGTAGCACCCACTATTGATATCTAAAATATTATCAATAAGCATAATATTAATGATTCTTATTTTTAAATTATAAAATAACACATTTTTAATCAAAATTAGTTAAATGGTTCTACTCATATGAGTTAAAAAAATTTAATTTATTGCCTTTTTTTGGGAAAAGGGACTTTAAAACACTGGTAAAACAAACTTAATTTTTCTTGTTGATATTTTTGCAATCTTAAGAAAGTACCCTTTCCGATGATAATAAAATTTTAGCTGTCGATAAACAGATAAAGTTTGTTAAAAACAGAAATTGAGGTGGTTTTAATCATCTTATCGATAGTTTATATTTTTTTTCTGAAAAGACGCTTACTGTTTCTCTATAAAACCGCTTATATAAAAAGTACTGATCATTGCACCTAATAAAATTTGAATCCAACTAAAAGTTCTTTAATAGATCACAGTAAATACTTTATAGCTTAAAGTAAAATATATGTACATATCGCTTTTAAGAGATTTTTTAATTTCGAAAATATTTTTATTTTGCCATCAAATTACGTTAATTTTGGTGGCTAACGGACAGACTGACAGACATTTTCATATATGTATGTATGTATGTGAGATATGCTTGTGGTGAACCGATTTATCGATGTATTTTCATTACCAATATTTGATTAAAGAAGAACATTTCTACCAAATTGCATTCTACTAGACATTTCGATAGACGGCTAATATTAACTTTGATGTTTTGACACCTTATAATAACACAGAACATACATTCATACATACATACCTACATACATACATGCATACATACAACAGAACAACAAACTTTTGCTTGGTATCTTTTAAAAAGTAAAAAATTCCGTACCGTAAGAAAACAATGACATCTTGTTTCGCAGAGATTTTCTTTGAAATTTTGAATTTTGCTTCATTAAGTTATTATTGATTTAATTAGCATCCTTTAAATGTCAATATCATTCAAATTATTTAGTAGATAACATGTCCATTATGTATGTATGGACATTGTCCATACATACAAACATATTTGTACGCATACACACATGCATACTTGTGTCTTTTATTCTTGGTTTTGCTTTGTGCTTGTTTATTGATCACACCATAATATTTAAGTATTTTTTATGCGTGCAAAGATATAATAATAAAATTATTTGTTAACCATGTAAGTAAAATGTAGTACCGCAAATAAATGTTGTTGACTTTTCCTCTAATAAATACATATGTATTTGGTTTAATTAATGGAATTTTTTTTATAATATAAATTTTTAAACCTTAACACTTGTTTATAGTTACTTCTAGACAAGATCGGATTTAACTCGATTTTCAAATGATTTTTAACTATTACGACAAGCGATTAAAAAAAAATTGATGCAAATTATTCTGAATCTAAATTTAAATGATTTTTGTCTAAATATTGCAGAAACATCGTAGGGTGTAGAAAAATACCCGTCAATAATATGTTTTTTTTTTAATTAACTAAGTTATAAGTAACTTAAGGTAAAAAAACCTAATTAATTCATTATCGAAAAAAATCGAAAACCTTTTATCTGCCATATTAATCCAGATATAAACACGAACATTGTTATATAAATAATTAATCTAAAAACCCGTTCCTTAAAATATAAAAACTGTTTGTTGTTACTTTAAAAAGAAATAAAAATTAACGTGTAAAAATTGTATCCGTTTAATGCAACTTTTGGCAACAAATATTTTTTCTATAAATATTAAAAAGAAACCTAATGAATTTTGTTAGAAATTTTTGAGATGAAATAAAATACACTTTTTTACTCGTGTGGTACATTTCGATTTTTTTAATAAAAAAATACATAAAATTAATTACAATTAATACTGAAAAAAATTAAAGTCACGTTATTTGTTATCTTAAATTTCCATTGCATATTGCGTTTCAATATCAACTCCAAAAAAAACTTGCTCCGCCATTGATAAAGGTGTGCTCAAGTCTATGCCTTTTTCCTGATGAGTATTCTCAATTAAAAGAATCTATGTCGTTTATAATCCGATTTTTCTGATTTTTAATAGCAAAATTTGTTTGGATATTATTGTTAGCTTGAAACCAGTTACGGGTCCATAGGAAAACATGGTGCTTCGAAAAGGTTAATATCTATAAGGATCAAGAATATTTATGTATATGTATATACCCTCGCCACCTTTGTTGTAGGGTATAAAAACACCATTTACAAGTGATAAGCATATATCTGCTTATTTATCACAGGTTAAAATCATTTTCAAATTTTATTAAATTTATGATGTTATCAAGTGCATATATGAATATTTTATATTAATATTTTTGTTACATAAATTTGGTAAAAAAAATCTATTTTGAAACTTTTAAAAAAGTATTGGAAAAACAGTAATAATGTTGACATATATATATATATGCAATAATATTGTGTGGTGTACATGCCGCCTAAATACTAAAATATTTATATTACACTTCCATCTCTGGAACTAAAAATCTTGACGCAATGAGCTGTCAAATTGTATTTGTAAACATTTCCTTTAGTCTGTGCAAATTTATGCATAAAAGAATACATCTATCAATGAAACAAAAAATAAAAATTGATAAAAAAAAATTCATAAGCATCTAATAAAATAAATATTTTGTAATTAAAATAAGCAAACTACAACAAAAATGAGTAATCCTGCCGTGCCACAGGGTATTCAAAGTACAGCTGGAGCTGTTCCCGTAAGAAATGAAAAAGGTTCGTTGGTTGTGGAATTATGACAATTGGATAAAAACATTGTATGAAATTTAATGATTTTCTAGGGCAAATTTCTATGCAAAAGGTGAAGGTCCAGCGTTATATATCGGGTAAAAGACCAGATTATGCTAAATATGGTTCCAGTTCGGAAGACAGTGACTTAGAAGATTTTATTGATTACCGACGCAAACAGCACGCAGCGGCTCATCATGAGAGACGTCAACGTAAAGAAAATAAAGAGGATGAACATAGACGTTTTGAGGAAGAGCATGAAAATTACAATGATAATGAGGAAGTGGAAATTGATGATCCTCGTCTAAGACGTTTAAGAACTCGTCCCGTTGAAACTGAAGAATTAGAAAAAGAGCGTATGGAACGGCACCGTCATATTCACGAACCCGAACTGCTGGAAGAAAGTGATTCCGATGAGAATGAAGACAATCAACTTAGCACAGAGAAGGCCACTAATAAAATAACTTTAGCGTCTGAATCAGATTCTGATTCCGACATAAGTGATTCTGAATTAGAGAAGAGGCGTACAAAATTAAGACAACGTATGTTGCAGCAACAAAAAGAAGAGGAAGTATTGCAAAAGGAGGAAGAAAAACAGTCCGAGTCTTCAGATACAGAGAGTTCAGAATACGAAGAGGAAACTGAAAGTGAAGAAGACAACGAACCTCGTCTTAAGCCTTTGTTTGTGCGTAAAAGAGATCGTGCTACCATACAGGAGAAGGAGCGTGAAGCTCAAAAACAAAAACAATTAGAAGTTGAAGCCAAACGTTCGGCCAAAGAGAGAAGACGAAACACTCTGCGCTTGGTGGAGGAAAGTGTTAAAAAAGATTTGGAAAAGACTAAGGTAAATGCAAATTTCTTTAATTAAATTTTTGGCAAAATATGTACCTATTTTTAACGTTTTCATTTTTAAAGAATGACACTGCCGAGCCTCATATTGAAGATGTTTGTACAGATGATGAAAATGATGAGGTCGAGTATGAAGCCTGGAAATTGAGAGAATTAAAGCGTATGAAACGTGATCGTGAGGAAAGGGAAAAGTAAGTTTAAATTTACTACCTGTTCCTATAGAATTCAATATAAATTCTCACGCGAAATTTTTTTTTATTTTTATAAGAACTGGAATCTATTGCTATCATTTATTTTTTTAATCTCGATTTTTATGAAATTTTTGTTCAGCTCACAGATATATGTATATATGATAGATATACAATTAATTCAGATTTTATAGAAATTTTAATCATAAATAATATTTTCCGAGAAAAAATTTGTAAAAAGTCAAAAGTTTTTCAGTTTGCCTCAATTCGATTTCAGATACAACAATAATGGTCAAAATCTAAAACAGACATTTCTTAAACATTAGCTTAACTATCTATAATCTGAAAGTTTAAAAAAGATTAAATTAACTTATAATATTTTCATATTTGATTGATAATTTTTCAAAATTATGTTTACAGTGCTGAACGTGAGAACACCGAACTCGAACGTATGCGTAACCTTACCGAAGAAGAGAGACGCCAAGAACTGCGACAAAATCCCAAGCTTGTCACCAATAAAGCGGCCAAAGGCAAATATAAATTTTTGCAGAAATACTATCATCGTGGTGCTTTCTATTTGGACGAGGAGAACGATGTATTGAAACGCGATTTTGCACAGGCTACTTTAGAAGATCATTTTGACAAAACTATTTTACCTAAAGTTATGCAAGTTAAAAACTTTGGTCGTTGTGGTCGCACAAAATATACGCATTTAGTTGATCAAGATACTACAAAATTCGATTCGCCCTGGTATGCTGAGACTTCAAATAATATTAAATTTCATAATGAAAGAGCCGGTGGTATGAAACAAGTGTTTGATAAGCCATCATCATCAAAGCGTAAAAAGGTTGAGTAATTAAGACATAATAAACAGTTGGATTTTGATGTTTTGAATTACTGTAGCTTAATAAATAAATTGTAAGGTAAATTACATTTGTAATGAATGTATTAAGATTTTTTCTCATAAATTTTATTTTCCATTATTAGCAGAGTCTTGTAGAAAAAAAAGAGAGTGAAATACAAACATTTTGAAATAAACTAGAGCACAGTGAAGCCGCTCGTAAAATATCTACATATATGTATATACATACATAATTTATATAAATAAATTGATGTCCGTAAGTCTGGCTAAGCCTCAAAAATGACCAAGTTTTGAATATGTGAATTTAAAATTTATATTTTTATTTGCAATGAAGAGATATGTACATACATAAAGTCCTAATACTATTTTATGAAAAACGCTGCCTATTTGGGTTAATTGTTTTGTTTTCGATAAAAATTCAACAAATAACAAACCAATCATAATTGTTGCATGCTGAAATAGAAAGCATTTAATCCATTAAATCTTTTTTAAATAAATAATAGCATTTTTTATTAAATAATTTTTAAATTAAACTTATGTTAAACTACTTAGTTTAAAAAGCCAAACCCAAATGCTCACGACACACAGGATTTTCCTTATAGTACTGCCTAAACTTGCACGCATACTTGTTACGTTCAGTCAGAAAACCAAAAGCATTAAACGTTTTCGAAATATAAGCGTAAATATCCAAAACCTTTGCATGAGCTTCTAATTTTCGAAACGATTCAGTAGCTCTCTCTAATGTGGCCAATGATTTAACAAGACGTTTGTGTTGTTGTTCACGATCCTTACCGGCTGCTACTAAGCAACGCACAAAAGTAAAATCTGTTTTAGCGCGATCATAAATACCTCCATTTATAAAGATTTTGTCCATGGAATTGCAAATAGCTTGTAGGGCTTTTTGAGGCAGGCCCATTTGTAATAACACTTGGGCTATTATCGTATCAATTAAAGCATGTTCGTATTGCATGTAAGCGGATTCTGAGAGCACAGAAGCTTGCATTAATAGTTCTATGGTTTCCGCCGAAACATTGTTTTCAGATAAGCTGTTGTATGCCAAGAGTATTAAAATGCGTATTTGTCTTAAAACATCCAAATCTTTGTCTTCAAGCAAATTTTGCAATATTTTCCTGGCGGTGTTATTATAACCTTTTGCTATATAAACGGAAGCTCTTTGCATTTTTCCATCCTGTTTGTTTAGTAGATACAGCTGGCAGCACCAATGTAAAGCCTCCTGCCACCGTCCACGATATATGGCCTGTTGTATAGATATATGACATTCACTGGTCATCCAATCGCCTGCAAAAGGATGCCGAGGAAATCTGGTGCGTGCATGGTGTATGATAACAGCACTCAGTTGGTATTCGCCTTGTGTGTTAAACCACAAAGCCAGATTTGATAGAACTTTACTAACACTCTCGGAATTACTGACATCACCAAAAACCCAAGTTTTTTTCAAATTCAATAACAATTGTGAATACAAGGCTGACATTTCATAACGACCATAAAGTACCCATAGAGTAGTACGCAAAGCCAATGAGTCCGATATGTGTTCTAACAAGGAGTTTTTGTTATTCAGTTCATCACTTTTCAGTAATAATTCAAAGAGATCCAATGGTAAGTAACCACATTTTGCGCCAAAGGCCACCACAAATTCAATGGCTAACGATAGGCTCTGTATTAGGCCAGGATCTTGTATATCGGGCAAACTTTTCTCGAATGGTCCTATGCGACTGCTATTCAAAAGACAGTACCACGAGTTGGCCAAATCTAAACAACGTTTATCGCCACATTCTTGTGCCAACATAATACATTCCTTTAGAGCACTTAAAGCTTCTTTTTTATGGTTAAAACTAGCATGTAAAATTGCTAAATTAACACTAAAATATTGAAAGCCTTTCTGCTCGTGTTGAGCCATCATATACATTGGACTGCGATCAAAGGAACGGTGTAGAGCATCTATCGATCCGAATACATCCCGCAATCGTAACTGATTCATGTAACCGAGAAAGTATGCTTTTGCATTGAGTGGATTATCTTGTATGATTTCATTTAGTTTGGTTTGCATTTCCACAGGTGGCAGGGCTCGCAATTCGTTTTTCTCTAGTAGACTACATTGTTGTGTTACAAACAGCTGAGCCTGTTTGGGAGACCACTTACTGTGAGGGTTGCGGTCTTGATGTACAGTTTCGGTATCGAGAACCGATTCTTCAATGGTATTATCATCGTCATCCGTTATTTTTTTAGCTGTTTGGTTGTCCAAGACATTGCAGCGAATTAATTTTTGTCGACCAATGGTCAGAGAACGCACGCCTTATAAAGAGAACAAATACAAAAAGAAAATTGAAATTTAAAATTTATTTAAAATCAAGTTAGAGCGCTATATTTGACTGTGCCAAATCTTTTATACCCTTCACTACGTGTATTTACGTTAAAAAAAATAAAAATTTTTTGCCGATATCTCGAAAAACAAATTTTTTTCTTATATCTCGAAATTTTTTATTTAATTTTTTTAAAAAAGCATGCCTAATTTCTGATTGTTTGATACCAATAACGCGTCC